>VUQH01053300.1:14669-33796 GCA_015106775.1 Etroplus canarensis | reverse complement strand
GAGAGAGGCAAAGATGGACGGGAAGAGAGAGAGAGAGAGAGAGACAAAGAAGGAGTGAGAGAGAGAGAGGGGCAAAGAAGGAGGGAGAGAGAGACAGAGGCAAAGATGGACGGAGAGAGAGGGGCAAAGATGGAGGGAGAAAGAGAGAGAGGGGCAAAGAAGGAGTGTGAGAGAGAGAGAGAGAGAGAGGCAAAGATGGAGGGAGGGGGGAGAGGGAGGGAGTGAGAGAGAGGGGGGTTAGAAATGAAATGAAAATGAAATAAAATTCTCAGCCTAATGTGCACCACAGTGTTCCACACAAACATGATCTGTCCCCATGTTTGTCAGTATCTGTTCACTGAGGCTGGCTCTAACTGTGGGTAGGGGTGGGGTCAGCCCACCCGAACGAGTCCTCTTGCTCGCCCAAACCAACCAAAAGTAAAATAAATAATTTTATTTTTTGTTAGAAAAAAAAAGCAGCAGGAAAACACAGATGCTGTTTCGAACGTCTCGGCGGGCATCCTGCAGCACGCCCACAGTCTGGCGCTGGACATCATCAGAGGTCAGATGTATCGTGACTCTTGCCTCTCTCTCTGCCATGTGCAGACAGATCATTGCTGACATGTTTCGCCAGGTTTGTCACGTTTCTGGTGGGTAAAAATGACTTCTGTGAAATCTGGGTCTGATTTTCACCTATTTCCACCTTTTCCGACTGGCTGCAGGACACCGAGGGAGCCTGCTACTGTGTGTAATAGCTTTTCCCTCGGAAGCGCATTACACCGTTGAATTGTTCTTTATAATATCTTTTTGTACATTTCCAGCAGGACTGAATTGATTGAGCAGTCTAACAACATGCAGAAACTATAGAAGTACTTTCAGTCTGAGACTGGAGTCGATTTGATCTTCTCAAAATCCACACAGCAGATGTGACGCTGTCACACTCTCGTATAGTGGGTCTCACATTGTCATTGTGGGTGGGTGGGCACAGCGTAGAGACGCACATGGATGCAGCTGCCCCCCTCTCTGCGTAAAGAGCTATTTCAATGCTTGAGCTGTTGATCTACTAGTATCAAAGTTAAAAATTTTTACATTTTTACTACAATAAAAGACATTTTCATGCACAGTTTAGTGATAGCACTTCACTAAATTATTATTATTATTATCATGTAGAGTAATCTGATATCCCTAAATATCACAGAGAGTGACCAGGGTCCTAGGATGGTCTGAGTTATTGTTGCACTCTGCCCCGGAATACTTCTGTTTCCTCTGAAGAGACACATTTACATTTAGAGGATGAGACATTTAGACATTATATTTTGTTTCAGTAAATATTAACTTCATCCACTGATTGTTTTCATCTTGCTTTTACTGCAGTCATCACAACTCTTATTGCAACAGGACTAGTAATCAGAATAATAATCAGAGCAGAAATTGCATAATCTGTAAGATGACAGCCGCAAAATAGCTGAACAGCTTTTGTTCTGAAGTTTTGGAGAGAGTCCGCCTCTGTGCGTGTTCACTGTGTTACTCTTATAAAGAACAAATGCAGATGCGGATTCGTACAGTGACAGCTGTTCCAGTAGAAACCATCCTGTAACTGCTCCGTATAGACTGGAACAGTGTTTTAATATTACTTTAGTCAATCTGATCATTATTCTGCTTTTATTCATTTTAGTTTTTTCTGGAGGTTGTACCCAAAAGCAGCACTCTCAGAGTTGACTTCAGGAGACGTCATGAAGGGAGAATTTGTCGTAGGATTAGTGAGTGCCTTCTGTTTGTTAGGTGTACCAATTAAAGTGGTGACTGACTGCGGGCAACCATCAGATTCATTATACATGAATTAAAATAAAAATATAAGTTCTGCGATCTGGTCTAACCTGTGGGACTGCATCCTCTGTTTGACGGTAAAAGCTGATTAGAAATGTGGGAGGAGATATTTGTGCCTTGATGTAGTGAGAACACAGTGTGCCAACATGAATCGCGGTGCGATTATCAGCTGAAAAGGTCTATTTTCGTATTGAAAAGACATATATTTACTATCCCAATAGTCTGTTAAAAGCTGACCTCTGACCTCTACACTGTAATCATACTATACATTCGTACTTTTAACCTTCAGATGGCTGAATCAGTTGTATATTTATGTATTTCTACCATTTTCCTACCATTTGTCTGCTGCAGAAGCCTTGAGGTAGATATTTAATGCCCAAAGTGAGGAACAGCTGAACTGACAGAGATGAGTTGGCATCAGAAAACTACATATTTTGAGTGTTTATACGTAAAATATTTTAAATATTATGCTTTATTACAGCAAGATTTAAGATAAGAAAAGTCTTTATTACTTCCACAGTGGGGAAATTTGCATTGTATGCAGCAGCAGAACGAGTCACGCAGCTATAAAAATTTGTAATATATGTACAAAATTAAAGAAAAAGTAGCAAAAAATACATCCTCAAAGGTTATATGAAACATATTTACACACATTTTTAGTTTTTAACAGAAGTGTGGGAGTGGCAAAGGATGACCTGTGATGACTTTATTTTTGTTTGTCATTGATCACAGTATTACAGAGTCACCTGAGGTTTGTACTATGAAGTGAGGTTAACGGGTTAGTAAGCTGTGTTGGGCTTAAACTCGGTGTCTCGCATTTGGCGCTCTTTTAACTTGGCCAAATCACCAAGATAACTTACGAGGAGTAACATGTTGAGCAGATTATCTTTGGTGTTAAATCAGCTGGGAGCACCCCGTTTTTACTCATTATTATATCCCTCAGAAGTAGGGATAAGACGGAATCATCAGTGTCAGCACAAGAAATCCTTTGTGTCATCGTGATAGCACAAAAACAATTTGATGCAGGATTTTGAGGATTTTGGCAGAGTGATAAACCTCCATGAGATCTGGAGCTGATCAAAATTTCAGCCATTTTGAACTTACAGATTTGCCACTAGGGGGAGCTATCTGCCTTTTTTTTTTTTTTTTAAGACACTTCTCTGTGATTATTCGTCTGATCTACACAAAAACGAAAACCAAATAGATCGTGGGATCGTACATGTTCATGGTTACACCATGCCATGTCCGCTGCCAGTGCCCTCTGCTGTTGCAACGGCAGAAATCGGTTAAAAAAATTTTTCGTGAATATGATGGAGTCAGCTTCACTGCTGTGTACATTTGATCTTAATCATCCAATTTGCATTAAAGAAAAGAAGAACAAACCAAACTGATCATGAAGAACCGGAGCTTTTCAGCGATATACCTTTAGTGGTCACACGGCTACCGCAGGGAGCTAGTTTAATTTACAGTATACTTGGAGTCGCTGCTGCAGAAATACATTTTATATATGCAATCTATTCAGTCATTTTTTTCTAAAATAACCAAATGATGGCTGGCTGTAAAGTTAAAGCAGTGCACACTGGATAAGATAAGATAAGATAAGATATTCTTTTAATGGTCCCGCAGTGTGGAAATTTCAATCCCTCACACTGTCACAGAAATGTACTTACATTCAGGAGGTGATGTAAATGTTTGGTCCTAATCTGCTGCTGGTTCACTTTTACTCTGATTGAATTACAGCTGCTAAAAGACAAATTAGAAAACTGATCAGTTACATTTGTGGCCTGTAACCGTACTGGATCGATAAAATTAATTTCACTGTGATACGGTGCCAAACTAATACAATTTCCATGTCTCCTTTATTAGGCTGTGGGGGGGGGGGGTCAGGACTGAATGTTCAGAGTAACCTGTAAGGTTTAATTGCATCACGCTGAAGTTCCAGAGCTCTAATGTGCCGCTGTCGATTTAAATCGAGGAGTAAAAGAACTCAAATTCATACGCTTATTTTACAGCTTGATGTGCTCTTGATCAGCACCAATTCAGTGGTAAAATTAAAATTTAAGGTTCCCAAGATTGCTAATCATCTGCAGTGTTGCTCTCTCGCCTTACTTGCAGCATCAGTGCTGCATATTATAAGTGTGACGTCCTTTATGATCTCCAGCACCCTTTCATCTGATAATGTCTCTGATTGCAGTAGGCGGTGCTCAGTGGATGTGGAAGAAGAGTCAAATGAAGCAAAAAACGCCGCCCTTTTATGTAAAAGTGCACAGATCCTAAAGCAGAAAGCCCGAGCTAACAAAGAGAGTTGGTAACCACCATTGTAATACGTGTTCTCTCCAACTGAGGTTTAGGATTTGTCAACCCAGCTAATACAAAGAAAGCCTGGTTATGTTAAACTTGTTTCATAGTATCCCCAACCATCTGTTCATCTATATTTTGTGCACTTAAACTTTTACAATATTCATGTTCCATGTATTTGTTTTGCACGAAGTAACAAACAGAGATTGTTTGAATAGAGCAAAGTTGAGCTCGCAGTTTGTGTTTTTCAGTCCCTTTTTAGTTAGAAATGATTGAAAACCAGAATTAATGGCAAAATATTTTAAACTATCTGATAAAGGAAATAGTATGGGTATGATAAATGTCAGTAGGTCCATTAGAAAATATCATTGTATAAAACATGATGACACCACTTGGTCATTTTAGTCACTGGAACAGGTCGCTTAAGGGTTAATGCACAATATAAATCTTTACGTTACACTTAGTATGTTAGTAAGGCATTAATAATCAAAATTTAATCTTTATATTATTGTGTGGCATGAGAGACCAGAACCAGGAGCATTCACAAACCCCAAACAAGCAGAAACTGTTGCTTAAAATATGCCGAACTTTAACTACAGAGGTTACCAGTCAGAAAAGCACTCATATGACTTTTTTGTGATCACGAGTCCTGTAGGGAGACAGTGACTTATTTTCTAATTTCATAAATCCTGTGCTAGAGATATCCCTTCAAGGATTTATTATAAAAGCACCCTATAAAGACAATACAAAGATTTCAAATCAAGAACGACGGAGCTGGTTGGCTGGTGTTGCTGGCCACCACAACATTTGTCCACTGCAGACTTAGAAAGAGTTAAAGATTAGAGCTGCTGAACTGAAATATACTGAATGGGACAGATGATGTTTTTCAGAGTGGGTGAGGCAGGGATTAAAAATGCCCACATTTAATCTAAGCATAGACACCAGTAGGTTACATAAATCCACTAAGAGTACAGATTACTGTTGGTAGTGTGGGGGAAATCTGATCACAATGGATTTCTGAGGCACAGACAGTAGGCTTAGGCACCAATTTACAGGAAGACGTGTTTGTGCTCTGTGTAAAATCTTATCAGAAGCCCTCCTGTGGATTCTGCATATGTGAGCGTGTGCAGGCTGCAGAGCTTCCCAGTATTCCTGTTTCAAAACCAGGAGTGGATCCAGAGGGGTGGCACAAGCCCCCGTGAAATCTGGTTGGCCCTCGGGATTACTGGGCTCTGGAACACGTCCTCTGTTTGCATCTCCTGCTGGAAAGTCAATGAAAAAAATATATGCACAATTACTGTAATAAAATGACATAAAACAACACCAAAGACCCATTAAAGGAAAACAATGAGATGCAGAAATCCTTAAAGAAGGTACAAAATGACAACAGAGAAATGAATGATGGCAACAGTGAGGCACAAAATGACCAAAAATATACAGAAAATTGCCGCAAATAGAAAGTCATTGCAAAGGGACCATAAAGAGACACAGAATGATCCCAAATTTGAAAATATTTGTACAACTTCCCCACAAAAACCCACAACCATCAAAGAAAAAGAAGTGAAATCAAAGAGGTTAAAACATACTACAAAGATACCAAAAGTACATAAAACAACTACAAAAAGGTGCAAAAGTATTAAAAGATGATGCAAAATTACTATGAAGTGAACAAAAAAGGGACAGAAGAACTATGGAGACACAATACAACCAAAGAATACACAAAACGATAACAAAAGTAGGGAAAAGTTGAAAAATAACTATAGACACGAAATGACTCCAAAAGTTCACAAAGATTTGCAAAACCTTCACAAAAAGACACAACCATGAAAGAAGTGACATCTAAGAAGTTAGAAATACTGCAAGGAGATGCCAAAAGTACACAAACTGACTTCAAAAAGATGCACAAGTACCATAACAACGGAGCCATTAGGACATAACAAATGCAAAAGGGACAAAACAAGGATTACAAAAAGATGCCAAGCATCCACAGATACACATGAGAAGGCCATGAAGAAAACGTGAAAACATCAGAAAGAGATTTTTTTTTAAAAATCCAAAAACACATTCATAGTTCTGTGTGTGTCTCTTGTGTATTAGTGGATCTGCTACATGTACAGGTCTAAGACCAGAATCCATCCACAGTTGTAGGGTATTTATGGAGAGCATTTCATATTAGAATATGTACCTTTGTTTTTGAGATATATTTATTACCCCCAAATAGACAGTTTAAAGATTAATTATGAACAGCTTTGCATTCAAATTTAAATACGAGCCTTGACAACCTTGCTGGGAATGCTAACACCCACTCGTGTTTAAAATCACAGCAGGAGTCATCCATCAAAAATTGAAAAAATAAAGAGGATTTTCACTCTTTGAAGTGTCTTTTCTTATCCAAGAGAAAAGAAATATATATTTCTGTAAATCAAAAACGCCCCAAAAGGCTCATCTTGTGTTTCTTTTCTTCCTGCAGAAAAAAGGCAAGATGCACTACCAAATAGCTGTGATCATAAACTTCCTGGGTCACTGCATCTCGATGGTGGCGCTGCTCATTGCCTTCTTCCTCTTCTTGTGTTTGAGGTAAGTGTTGGTCTCGCTGCTTCCAGTCCGCTGATAATCCCTGATGTGACAGAAACGTCAGTATTTTCCAGATCCCAATAGGTTCAAAGCGCCTCTCGTTCTTATTCGAAGCCCATTTGGTCATGGGATGAAACCTCCCCTATCTCAATCCCGCAGATGTAAAAGGGGTTTAGACGCCCGCAAAAACTAGGGCACATTTCCCCCACAATTGGGAATAATAGACCCGTCTCAGAACGAGGCGAAAACAGCCTCTCGGGGGCCTGCTGGGACAATCGGTGGAGGTGGAAAAGGGTTTCTCTGACAAACCGAAATAAACCGTGCATTAACGAGAGAAAGGTCTTAGCACCCTCGACAGCCGGGACTGCTATCGATCCCCGAGACACCCCCGGGGGTGGGGGGGTGGGGTGGGGGGTGAGAAAAGCGTGAAAGGGCACGGAGAGACATAATAAGTAGAAGCGCTACAGGACAGCATTTATGCACAACCTGTGTTTGTGGGCCACAGCGGCTTGGGCGGGAAGGGAGGGAGGAGAAGTGTCAGGCAGCTAGAGAAGAAAGTGGAGAAGGAGTTTGGCATTTATAGCTCCCCTTCCTGACTTTGTAATGAAATCGAGAACCATTTAAGGGAAGGTTGTCTCTGGCGGTGTGCTGGGGAGAAAGGCCGAGAGTCCTGTGCACTGTGGTGGAACTAGAAGGAGAGAGCAGGGTGTGAAGTTCATTATAAAGCAGTGCAGTGGGAGGTGGAGCATTCTTAGCTCTAACAGTGTGGCATATTTCTTAGAGAAATCCGACCGTAACTGACAGTTTGAAGGGATTCTTTCCCCAGAAGCTGATGATCCTCCTGGATAATCTAGCAATAATGCAGATTTATGCTTTGGAGATGAGGTTTAAGTATGTTCAGCATGTTTTTAAGAACTGCATTCATGCTGTGCTTCTGTAACTATCACTTATTGATCACTCGTTCATGTAAATGTCATTTCCTAGGGTTTGTGTTGTTATTGGGTTTTGAAATCTTTGGGCTTATGTCAAGGTTTTATTGTTACTCCACATTCTTGAACTTTTTATGTCCATGATTTCTTTATTCTAGTACAATACACCCCTCGTTTCTTTATATTTTGCCATGAAAATGGGAAATACACTACAGTTTAGAAGTCTGAGATCACTTGGAAATTCTCTTATTTTCCATGAAAAAACACATGTAATTTAGTCTCAGTAGGAAATGTAGCAAATGAACAGGACATGCTGACATTGTAACAGTAAGATTTAAAGATTTTAATGGAAATGATTATTATGTTCTTCAAATTTAGCCTCGATCGTAAAAGCCACCCTTTGCAGCAGTTACAGCCTGGCAGACCTTAGGCATTCTAGCTGTCAGTTTTTCAAGGTAATCAGACGAGATTTCACCCCAATCTTCCTGGAACATTTCCCACAAGATGGATTGGCTTAATGGAATCTTCCTCTGTACCATACCGTCAAGCTACTCCCACAGCATCTCAATAGGGTTCAGATCCGGGGACTGTGCTGACCACTCAATTACAGTCAGAATTCTGGCTGACTGCTTGTTCTTTAAATATTGCTGACGTATTTTGGAGGTGTGTTTGGGGTCATTATCCTGCTGTAGGATAAAATTAGCCCCGATCAAGTGCTTTTAACGTGGTACGGCATGGCATTGCAGAATCTCCTATTTTACCACCCCCAAAGCAACCCCAGACCATCACACTGCCTCCACCATGCTTGACTGATCATATTGAGCACTGTTCTTGCATCTTTTCATTTGTTCAGCGCCTCACAAATGTGCTTCTGTCCATCTCAGTCTTATTCTTTTTATTGGCCAGACTGAGATATGACTTTTTTGTGGCAATTCTGCCATGAAGTGCAGTATCCTGAAGTCGCCTCTTCGCTGTTGATGCTGACACTGGTGTGTGACTGGTACTATTTAGTGCAGCTGCCAGCTGACAACCTGTGAGGTGTCTGTTTTAAACTACACACTCTCAAAAATTTGTCTTCTTGCACACACTCCTTTTTCTACACTTGTTAGAGCCGGTTTGTGCTGCTCTCCAAAGGGAGTAGTTAACAGCATGGTCAGAGATTTTAAGTTTCCTCACAATTTTTAGGATTTAATAGCCTTCATTTCTAAATACAACAGTAGTATGATGGGGCTTTAAAAAAGTTTTTTCTTTCTGGCCATTTTGAGCCTGTAAACAAACAAACAACTGCTGATGCTTCAGATACTAAAATATACTATACTATACTAAACTATAACTATAACTAAACTATACTAAGAATGTCATGCTGCCTTTTTTGCATATCGATTTTCAGCTGTGCAACACAAATGCAAAAGGGTTTTTTCATTCTTCAAAAATCATCTGATTAGTTTTAATTGTCTGTGAAATGGAACAATCTTAACAAGCTTTGAAGGCAATATTTGGTATGATCACCTTTCATCTTCAACACAGCCTGACTTCTCTTAGCCGAGCTTTCTTGTCATCTCTTTAAATACGCTATAGTTCTCCAGGCTTCGTGAAGGACATTCCAAAGCTCTCCTTTGGATGTTGGCTGCCTTTTGTCCCATTCTGTGTCAAGAAGATCCCACACTGCCTCAATATTGTTGAAATCCATTTTTCACTCCATAAGACCTGTTGCTGCTGATTTTCAGTCCAGTTCTTATGTCATTTGGCATGCCTCAGTCTTTTTCTCCATTTCCCTTCCTTAAGAACATCTTCTTCACAGCCACCCTTCCACTGAGACCATTTCTGATGAGGCTTCAGTGAACAGTAGATGGATCAGCTCAAGGGCCACGTGAATCTCTTAGGTCCTGTGTCAGGTCTTTGCTGGATTTTTTTTCCTGTTCCTTAAGGATATGACCTTCAGACTCTGTTCATCTGCTGTAGATGTCCTGCCAGTTCTTCCTTTGTCCTCCACTTGTCCAGTTTCCTCAGATTTTTCAAGGTCATGCTGCAAACCATGCCGAGATATGCCAAGTTTTCAGATAATAGCTATTTGGGAATCACCTTGTTAGTACAAAAGTACCATTTTATGTCCGTCAAGCTGCTATCTTGACAAAAGGCAGCTAGTAACAAACTGCATAAAGATACAATTTCAAATTGGTTCTTTGTTAAGTTGCCTGTTATGTGTAGCGATAACGCTGATTCATCCCTTCAGTGATCTATAGGTCAGCCTTTAACAAAAATAACATTCCTCTAAAAATGGTCAGGTACAAGGGCTGGACTGAAAATGAGTGAAAAAGCAGCCAATGTCCAAAGGAAAACTTGGAATGATCTTCAGAAAGCCTGGAGAAATATTGTTGAAGACCACTTTTAAAAATTGCAAGAAAGTCTGGTTGCTTAGAGGCATAATATGAAGAAATTAGGGGTGGTTCAGGACTGTTGCACAGTACTATAGATTGTAATCTGTATTTCTTGTGAAATATTTCTCTTTCATTCCTGTTTTACCTTATTGTGGTTATTTTGCTTCATGTCTTCATTTCTATTCGAAGTAGCTTGTCTGTATCGGTCTCACTAATTAATCAGCCTGCTACGTATGCGTAGTCCTGTCCTCCCTAGTAATCTTTGTCACAGTGTCTGTACACTTAATAATCTAGCAGCAGATTATTAGGTGTACCTAATAAAGTGACCAGTGAGTGTATATACAATATAGCAACGCAGGATGTTTACCACAAATCTTGTAACCTCAGTCAAAATCAAACTACTTGGTTTTGAATATTTGTTATAGTGTTAAAAATATGTGGATACGATCAGGAAGTGAATTATCATGTGACTTTTTAAACCAGTCACCTACCAAACTGATAGGGCCTCCATTGTGTTGCATGCCCTGGATAACGTTAACAGTCTGATGGCATGATCAGAATGAATTGATGCATTTTTTTTGTCACAACTTTCATTTTTTAAACTATATTCCATCCAAGACTGGATGTTGAGAAGTCAGGAGATGGCTGTACAATGTCAAAATGTGTGCTGGGTTGTTTCTGCCCAGTCGTGCTCACAGACAGACAGGCAGACAGACAGGCAGACAAATGGCAACCCCAATACAGATGTGATAATCCATTTAACACACCAAGATTCTCAGAAAAACGGTGTTTGATTTATTATCGGCATGGCTGTTTTGTTCCCAGAACTTTCACTGTAGAGACTTTTAGTATGCAGGAAAGGAAAAGTAGAATCACAGTGACATTTTAGAAGAAGTTACCACTGCTGTGCCCCTGCCCCTTTCTTAAATTAGGACAGTATGGATCCTGCGTTTGCTTTTTCTGCCTTTTTTGTGACTTTCTTGCAGATATGTGGAGCATAAAACTTTACTTTACTTGCCCGTGCTCAATTTTGACAGCGGGGACAGTAAGAAGACGGCTCTCCAATAATCCAAGTGGCCTGGTTGGCCTATTTTTCTCCAGAATTATTGCACAGTAAGCTTTTCACTGGGAAGTATTACAACATGTAGCACATTCAGTCTCCAGTGAGGAGCTCCCGCCACTAAGCCGAGATTCATTAGTCAGTTCAGCCGGAGGATTCAGTGTTAAAGACTGGTTCGTATGTGCGGGGAGGACATGCAAATCCCGAGGTGCATTTCCATCAGAAACACTGGATTTGACATGCTTTTGCATGTGCCACCAGCGAAAGCTACATTTCGTACCTGATAAAACATTTAGGAGTCTGAATGACTTCACTTGCTGATTCTGGGTCAGGTTTTGGATGGGTAGCTGAAGTGAAATGACAGCTCATGGATATCACAGCATTTATAACCATCAGCCAAACTGGGGCAGCGGTAGCTCAGCAGGTAGGGCCGCTTGTTCCTTCATCACGGGGCTGGTAGTTTCCTGACTCCTGTAAAAGTGCCCTCGAGCAAGACACGTCGTGTTTATTGAGATTTACATGAACACGCTACAGCAGATTTCTGGCAAGATGATGCATGTGTTTTACTGTAAACACGGAAGCCAGCTAAAATCAGAGCGCTTAATACTTTCACTGAGGAGCTGCCGTTTCCTGACAACTGGGGTGAAGCTTGTTTTAGTTCTGCAGATCTGCACAGCATGCGCTTCCTGAAAAATACAAAGGGGGAGATGCTTTTTCCTTCCTGAAAATAATTCAGGAATCACAGTGGTCCTACCTATATGCTCAGAAACAGTTAGAATATGTATTATTAATTACTAGAGCGTTGTGAAACGTCCCATTGGCTGCTCCCCAGTGTTTTCCTCCAAAGGGTCGCCACAGCAGATTAATCCACATTGGTAATTTGGCAGAGGTTTTACGCCAGAGGCTTTTTCTGGTGCAGTCCTCCACAGTGAGAGAGGCTTGTGTCCCCACCTGGAATTAAACCAAGGATCTTTCGCTTGTAAGGCAAATGTGTAAATCACTGCACTCTAATGGCATTTTTTTTATTGTGCTGTTTTGCTAACGTTCTTAGTCGAATGCTGTCCTCTTTTAACGCAGGTGAGTTAATCAAACATTGTAGTACAAACAGTGTATGCTATTTTAACATGCCACATCCCCTTTTCTTTGAGCAGCATCCGGCTCAGCTGTGCTGCTTAACTTTAATCGGTCTATTTAAGTGCTATGATGTACGGTGTGGAGACGGTGGCACTGACAAAAAGACAGGAGGCGGAGCTGGAGGTGGCAGACTAGACCATGTTGAGATTTTCACTGGGAGTGACCAGGATGGACAGGATTAGAAATGAGTCCATCAGAGGGACAGCTCAGGCTGAGAATTTTGGAGATAAAGTCAGAGAGGCAAGGCTGAGATGGTTCGGACATGTCCAGAGGAGGGATAGTGGACATACTGGACATTGGAGGATGTTGAAGATGGAGCTGCCAGGCAGGAGGAGAAGAGGAAGACCACAGAGAAGGTTGATGGATGTAGTGAAGGAGGACATGCAGAGGGTTGGTGTGAGGGAAGAGGATGCAGGGATAGGGTGCGCGTCCTACTGCTCAGTTGAAACCACTTTGGGTAAGGTTCTTGTGTCGGGCTGGGAGTGTCCCCATAGTGTAGTGGTTTGCACATTCACCTTGAAAGCAAAAGGTCCCTTGTTCGATTCCAGGTGGGGACACAAGCCCCTCTCACCATGGAGGGTTGCGTCAAGAGGGGCATCCGGTGTAAAACCTCTGCCAAAATACCAATGCGGATTAATCCACTGTGGCGACCCCTTGGGGAGAACACACGGGCGCAGCCGGAGGTACACTCTTGTGTCGGGCTGGGACTGGTAGTTGATGGATGGCACCGTGTACCTGCCTCCATGAGAACCCCAATGACTGTCCGTCAGCCCTCAGAAGAGGTCATCAGGAGTGAAATTGCTTTGAGGGGGGGCTTCCAGAGTTTGAGAATCAATAAATATGGGAAAATAATTGAACTCTGTAACGTGCTTTATGGCAGCAGGTTCTAACATGTGACTGATGCAGTAAATGGAGGTATGGTTAGGGTTCATCTTCCCAGGACTGTGGCTGCTCCATCAGTTGCAAAGTTAAACCACACACATAGCATTTCTTCAGAGACGCAGCAAGACTTCCTGACTGCAGACTGTCAGACAGCAGCCCTGGCGAAATAAGAAGCTGCAGAACTCACCTTAAGAGGTTCTGATGTAGTAGATCATCATGTGTGCATGCGCAGGAGTATTTCTAGGGTTTTTTTTTTTTTTTTCCTGTGACATCCCTGTAAAACCTGTCACTCTAAATCTGTTCATTTTCATTTTATTTAGCTAGCGGTAGTTTCCATGCTGAAACAGTGGTATTTTGTGGGGACGGACGAGGATCTGGATCATCCCTCATTATTGCAGTGTCATCCCTACTGTCACAGGAGTGCAGCACTGAACGTGAAAGTCCACTTCTGATTTGATTTTTGCTCTGTAGACTGTTCCAAAAAGGGGTTCTTTGTCAAAGTGAGGGCGAAATTAAAGGAGATGAAGTATGAGAAGGTACAGCCTGCTGTAACATCAGTGTTTTGGCATCCAGCAGCTACTTTCTGATGAGTAACCAACAGGGAACGTCTGTTTATTGCTGGTGCAGGACTTTTAATTTTCTATCTATATTTGACTTTGAAGCATAAGCACAAATTACTTCATTTTAAATGAATTTACATTTGCTGTTAGAGGCAAAAAATACAAACACTGCTATTCTGCAGGTCTCGTTATTTACAACCCAAATTGCAAAAAGGTTTGGATGCTGCTTAAAATATGAATGCAAACACAATGCAATGATTTGCAAATCTGACAAACTAATATTTTATTTACAAAAGAACATAGAGAACAAATGTGTCACTTTCAAATGTTGAAAGTGACACATTTTATGAAAAATACTGGATTATCTTTATTTGATGGCTGTAAAAGCTGTTAAAAAAAGTGGGGACAGGGCCATGTGTCCCACTGTGTAGCATCCCCTCTTCTTTTAACCACAGTCTGTAAACATCTGGTAACTGAGGAGACCAGCTGCCGGACCGATGGGAGAGGAATGTTGTCCCATTTGTTGTCTGATATAGGATTCTAGTTGCTCAACAGTCCCAGGTCTTCTTTGTGGTATTTTGCCTTTCATGATGTAGCAAAAGTTTTCAACTGGCTTGCCTGCAGTCCAGACCTACTGCGAAGCTTTGCTGTTGGAATAGCTGCAGTATGTGGTTTAGCATTGTCTTGCTGAAGTGTGCAAGGCCTTCCCTGAAAAAGATGTCACCCGGAGGGGAGCATATGTCGCTCTCAAACCTGTATATACCTTTAAGCGTTAATGGTGCCTTTCCAGATATGCAACTTGTAACATAAGCACTAATGCATCCCCATACCATCAGAGATGCAGGCTTTTGAAATGAGTGCCGATAGCAAACCGGATAGTTCCTGCTTTTCTTTATTCCAGAGGATGCGGCGTCCATGATTTCCTAGAAGAATTTCAAATTTTGATTCATCTGAGCCCAGAACAGTCTTCCACTTTGTCTCAGTCCATCTTAAATGATCTTTGGTCCAGGGAAGACAGCAGCATTTCTGGATCATGTTCACATATGACTTCTTTGCATGATAGAGCTTTATCCTGCATTCGTGGATGGCACGACCAACTGTGTTCATAGACAGTGATTTGTGGAAGTGTTCCTGAGCTCATGCAGTGATTTCCCTGACAAGAATCATGTCTGTTTGTGATGCAGTGCAGCCTGAGGGCCTGAACATCACCAGCATCCAGTATTGATGTTCAGTTATGTCCCTTGTGCACAGAGATGTCTCCAGCTTCTCAGACTCTGCGATATTGGTGATATTATGTACTGTAGATTATGGAAGTCTTTAATATTTTACTTTGAGGTACATTATTCTGAAAGTCCTCCACAAATTGTAGACACAGTTTCTGCCTCTAAGGTGCTCTTTTTATACCCAATCACATTGCTGGCATGTTGCCAGTTAACTTCATTAACTGCAACATGATCCTCCAGCTGTTTCCCTTAAGCACCACTTACTTTTCCAGCCTTTTGTTGCCTTTTTTTCCAAATTTTTCGAGATGTGCTGCTGCCATCACATTCAAAACGAGGTAGTATTTTTTATTTTTTTTTGCCAATATGTTTATTGTCTTTTTCAAAATTTTTCACGAACAAATAACATTTACACATTACACACACACATACTGCATACCCTTGCATTGTTTTCCAATTCGAATAAACGTAATGAAATTGGATTAATTAACAAATTAAGGAGGAAAATAAAATGTAATTAAAAATCTAAATAAAAAAATTTAATTAATGGATTAAATGAATTAGTTAAAAAAAGGGAGGGGGAAAAGGGGGGAAAAAAGGGGGGAACAAGGTAGTATTTTTTATGAAATAATAAAATGATTCACTTTCAACATGTGATATGTTTTCTTTTTCCTTTTGTGAGTAAACAGTGAGTTTGTGAGATTTGCACTCATTATGTTTTTATTTATATTTTACTACACATCCGAACCTTTTTGGAACTGGGGTTGTATTATTCTACCGGAAGAGGTTTGTTTCTTAACTCGTGCTCCAGTTTTTGGCCCAGATTAGAGAGTGTTGTCTTTTCTGTATAGATCACATAACTCTTCACTACACAATTAAATTTAAATCACATGTTCGTAATAAGCAGTGAGTTCAAAGACTGGAAAATGAGGCTAACATCAAAAGGCTAAAAACTCCAGTTCCTCTAATGGCCACTTGAGATAGACATTAATGGAAAAACTGACTCGGTTTGACATTTGAGAGGAGCATATATAAATGCTGGAAAGGATGGATTGAGTTCATTTAACATTTTAGATCAGATTTCAGCTAAAAAGGTAGAAGTCGTAGTATAATTACCCCTTACCTCTGTTACACACAGCTCTTTGGATTTATGAAATGTCTTCTATGGTTTGTTTAGCTTTGGCTTTTGTCAGGTGTTTTTCTCTTTTGTGTGCTTTTATATAAAATGTTTGGCTTTGTATGGTCTAGTAGAGCTTGTGTAGTGTCATAAGACTTCTTTCTTTGACGTTAAAAGAAAACTGCCTGGCATGGGACCAGGCAGTATCTGTTAGAGACCTTCAGAGCGGAAGGGGTTAATTGAATGTATTAATTGATACTTCTTCATGCTGCTGGTGTTCTCTCACAGTTAGGGTTCAAAGAAACAGAGGACCTCATTTAAAATGCGGTCAACTAATTACCGTGAGGTCTAATTGCATTCTGGGTGACCGTACCTAGCATTCAGGTACGCTAAAAGAGATATACCGCTCTAAAAAACGAAAGGAATAAATGAAATGTAAAGTTGAAAAACTTTTACTGATGTACACTGGGTATTTTGATGAGAACTAAGTGATATGACAGTGATCTGCGGAAACCAAAACCATCAACGCTTTGAAGGCTGGTTTCAAAAAGTCACACCAACAATCAAAGTTAAAAACTGAAATCGCAGCCAGCTTGGTCTATGATCCATCCGTCCATCCACTGACGTTTATCTGGGGTAGCGGTCTGAGCAGAGAGGCCTAGAGCTCGTTCTCCCCAACTGCTTCCTCCAGCTCTTCCAGGTGGACATGCTGGAGTTCTCAAGCCAGCTAAGAGATGGCATCTCTGCAGCGTGTTCTGATTCTGCCTCAGGACAAAAGCCAGTTAACACTTGTTAAAATTCCCTGTAGATTTTTAATCGAGGTAATATTTACAAGACCAAAGAGTCGTTTTTTTTTCAGTGTTCACTGAGGTGCTGTCTTGTGATTGGCTGATGAGATATTTGCATTAATGAGCAGGCATACCTAATGAAGTGGCCAGTGACTATATAGTACAAAATGTACTTTAGGCTGCTCCCTTGTAGTCTCCCCAAACGTTTTAACCCAGATGCCCTTCTTGATGGGCTTGTGTGCCCACCTGGGATAGTATGGTCAATAAAATATGGAAGGAATTGCGTTATATTGTATCCCTGTGACTTACACCCATGACAGCAAAAGAATTCAGCGCGTCTTTAACAAAAGACTTGTTTGCAGCAGTATTCAGCTGCTCTAGTAATTAATGCCCATCGGGCCACGCTGGCCCCATAGGCAGGATGCCAAGGGAAGAGAGGTCACACGGCTTAATGAATACAACTGTTGGGAAATAAAAGAAAACCCCTGACAGTGCTTCTGGCACGGTGGTAACATTATGACATTGACATTGTGTGGGGAAATTAGCCGCTTGTTTGTGGGACAAAACATTTTACAAAACACAAATTTAAATTCTTTTACAACCTTAAGGCGACACTTTAAACTCCAGTGCAGTGTCGTAATTATTCCAAACCGTTTCAGTGCAACTTACTGGGTTACTAATGAGGCCGAATGTCTTTAGAGATAAATAAAAATATAATACTATTTACAAAATGTGGAATGAATAAATCATAAATAATACAATGAGAGTGGAAAATTCTGCTCGTGCGTCTGCTCAGTCAGCACAAAGGCAGTGAAAGTGACGCCCATTAAGAATTAATGCAGGCTGAAAAATAAATCATGTCATTCATGGTTGGCAGAAGAGGAAGCTGCCGTCAGCTGGTGACAACGAACGAGGCCGTCGCTGCGGCCCGCGTGGTTGGTCCGCTCAGTCCCTTCAGCAGTACGTTTCTATTTTTGAGCGTTCGCTCTGAGGCACTTGGGCAGATTTTAATTGTATCCTCAGGTCGATTTATTTACAGCAATCTAAAAGACGTTTACCTCCCAGGGCATGGCACAAACAAAGGAGTACAGCAGGAATTAAATCTTACTTTGCATTATATAAGGGTTGAGGCGCACTGGGGAGTGATGGGAAATGTTCTTTTGAACGTCACTGTTCATCATTCGTGTCTGTCGTCTTCATTTTCTGCGTTTCCGACATTACCGTCAGACTGACTTTAATGTGTTTGTTTGAAATACACTCGAACTCAGCAGGAGGAGGTAATTAAATCAGATATTTCCCTCCAGCTTTGCTCACATGTCTGCTTTTAAATTACAGTTGTTGGGGTTTTTTTGTGTGTTTTTTAATCTTTTATCTTTCTTCTCAGAATTAAATTACGTTCTTGTCCTTACAAGAGAAATGTTGGAAGAGCAGCATCAGTGATTGAGTTTATCCTCCTCTGTTGTCACAGGAGCATCCGCTGCCTGAGAAACATCATCCACTGGAACCTGATCACCGCCTTCATCCTGAGGAACGCCACCTGGTTCATCGTGCAAATGACCATGAGTCCGGAGGTGCACGAAAGTAATGTGGTACGTGTCACATTATCCTGGTGTCTTAGGGCCTTTCCCTTGCAATATATGTAAAGCACCTTGAAGCAACTGCTGTGAATTGGTATTGATCGATTATTTGCGCCACATCTGATGTGCCACACGCGCCGCATAAATCCACTGGGTGAAATGTACCTTCATCACATAAACAAACTAGCCCCCCAGGGTGGCCATGTGACTACTAAAGGTACAGTACATCCCAGAAAAGCCCCAATTTCTTCATGAATGCTGACTTGACCCAACCCTGCTTAATGTGATATGAGTCTAGATGCTGTGCTCATTTTTTATTTTTTTATGCAAAGTGGTTGATTAAGAATCAGCGTGTGCAGCAGCAAAGTTTACATTTTTTTTTACCAATTTAAGCCTCAACAGACACGACAGGGTGTCACCATGAAAGTGTATGATCAATCTGGTTTTGGTTTTGTGCAGATCAGATAAATAGTTACAAAGATATGCCAAAAATTTTTAAAAAGACAATTACAGATAATGTCACCTGGTGGTATTTTCTAAATGGCTGAAAATCTAGTCAGTTCCATATCCCATGGAGGTCTGTCACTGTGCCACAATTCAATTCGGTGGTGGTGGTGGTGGAGTGGTGTCACCATCAGACTAAATGATCCCAAGATCTGCTACCTAGTGACAAACCTGTATTTTCAAAATGGCTGAAAATCTCATCAGTACCACATCTCGTGGAGGTCTGTCGCTGTTCAAAAGTTCCCAATTCTGCGGCAAATAGTTTTTGACATAACGTAAAGGATTTGCAGCGGTGACGCT
>VUQH01053300.1:0-10164 GCA_015106775.1 Etroplus canarensis | reverse complement strand
TCATTGTGGCGTGGGCCATTGGGAAGCTCTACTACGACAATGAGAAGTAAGCTTCTTTTCAAGATATTCCAGACTGAAATTTTTTTTTCTCCACCCTAGTAATAAAAGGACAAGGGCAAAGTATTACAGTAAGGCGATGAATGCCTATTAAAAATCTTCTGTGATCACATTTGCATTGTACAATGTTCGTAATTACACATTAGCCCTGCCAGCTTTTCATTGGGAGTGCTTGCTCTCTTTTCACGCCTATTAGCGAGGTGAAAATTGGTTCAGCAATTTAGAAATGGGTGCTGATGAATTGGGAACATCAAGTGATCATCTATATTTCTCTAATTGTAAGCAAATCCACTTAACAGGCAATAAGCAGAGGCTCCAAAGCTTTATATCTTACCCTATGTGCCTCTGAGCTCCGCTGTGGTCCAGAAACTATTAAAAACTGTGAGTGACATGTTCCTTCATTACCATGGGCATACGCTGTAGTTTATTTGGATTCAGTCCCCCCACATATACCCTCCTGCTGCCAGAAAAATAAAAATCGCTAGAGCACTGAATGCAGAATCAGCTTTAATGGCCAAGTGTGTTGACACATTCAAGAAATTTGGCTCCAGCGCCCATCATCTGCAGAGAAAATGTCTAAAGAGGAATATAGATGTACGCACAAAAACACAAGTCGCTGAAAAAATACAAGCAGCTGCATGAATAAAATTTTTAGCTTATCTAGTCGAAGGACCGCTTAAAACAATCACTGAGCGTTGGTCAAATTTTAGTGAAACTTAACACACAGGATCATATTTGTCATTTTACAGACTCTTTTTCATTTTCACAAGAGTCGCTACTCCCAAGAGCACCACTCTGGATTGTAATGTTCACGTAATGAGTGTTTCTCATCTACCACCTATAAATAAATACTGTCTTTAAGTTTATTTATGGCACAATAATGCTGTAACATCGATTAAGGCAGGTCAGGAGTAGGGCCTTGCATAGTAGTTTTAGTTCATGTTAGAAGGTTGAATCATGTCATACATCAACATGAAAACAATGCTGCATGCCTAACCTGCCTAATAACTGTTAATATCAGTTCTCTTGGAAAATGGCATCACCGGTCGTGGAAGATCCTACGAAGCTCACTGCTTGGAGAATAAGGGGGGTTTCTGCTTTTTAATAACAATCTACACCTGTTGTCTTCTAAGGATCTATAAGAGAAAAAGAGAATTTAGTAAGTCTACTCAGTGGTTTCGCACTGCAAGAGCTGCAGCAGTTGGAAAAAGGCAGTCTTATACTCCATGAACAGAACTCAGCAACACACTGATTTAATGGAAGACACAAGTGTAATGCTTGCCAAGTCTACCCGTGCGTTTATAACGGATAACTAATGCTGCAAAACCGATTAAATTACAGAGCCTACACTTTTTGCCATCTTTCTGTCCTAGTTTTAACCCTATATTTGTCCAGTGAAAAATAACTAGATATGAAACGACGGGTTGACTGGCATGACTCCAGCTGTTTGGTTTAGTCTAACAGAATGAAGCAGAACAAGACGTGACACATGAATGGAGCAGCTCCATCTAAATAAAACAGGAAACCACCAACAGACCAAATGCCAAGATCCAAAACAACCAAAAAAGATACAAAGAGAAGGACACAAATACAAAGAGGCACAAAAGGATCACATGAAGGCCACAAAGAGATGTAAAACAAATGCAACAATATGTCACATTAATACAAGGAGATTCCATTTGGCTATAAACTGTTTCAAAGTCTGAACAAAAAATGCCAAAAAGATTATCACTGGTGTAGCTCCCAGAGGTCAAAGTCTTCATTAATGATGACAAGCAGCCTTTACCCTTAAACTAGAGCGCTTTTCTGCTCTAACCAAGCATTCAAAATCGTAGTTTAGTGGTTTACACATTCGCCTTACAAGCAAAAGTTCCCTGGTTTGATTCCAGGTGGGGGCACAATTCCCTTTTACCATGGAGGGTTGTGTCAGGAAGGGCAGCCGGCATAAATTCTCTGTCAAATTACCAATGTGGATTAATCTGCTGTGGCAACCCAGCAGCTGAAGGTACATAAATATTACGCACACATTCACACTCCAATGAGTGCACCAGGAGCAATTTGGGGTTTAGCGTCCAGCCCAAGGACGCGTCGGTGTGTAGGTTGGACAAGCCTACAAACCACCAACCCTCCACCTGAAAGGTAGCCCACTCTACCTCCTGAGCCACAGCCACCCCTAATCCTGTACTGTACAGTTTCCTGGTCTGGTATTGGCAAGAACTTAGACCTCAGAGGATTCAGACAGAGTTGGTTTGTGGGGCTTTTTTATTTAACTCTCTAATTCTGAAGGGGTTAGTTTCTACTTAAGGGCCCTTTTGTAATATTTCACCCATGAACACACAGCGGCTGGAGCCCCTGTTAAGATGCAAATATTAGTGTATTAAGAGCAGCTACAGGGGTGTGGTACAGGTAATGCAATGGTCGTATTATTATGCAGATAAAAATAGTCCCCGACAAATGCTCTGTTTAATCCTGTTTGGGTAACGTTTGATGAAAACTGCAGTGGCCAGCTGCCACCAGCTGCCTCATTCCTTCTCATTTCATTTTGAGAAAATTACGTAAGAAGATCCTTTCTCCTGAAGTGTTCTCATGGGACCGGCAGATGCTTGCGTTTATTTTGAGACGCGAGCGTGTATATCCCTTGGTGTCACAAAGGGTTAAAGTTCTGAGTGTTTCCTACCTCTGGTTAAAATTATTTGGCAATAATTCACATTTTGGCTAAATCACTGACTGGAAAACGCATTCAAACCCCCGAGCACAAATTAGGAAATTCATGCCAACACATACCGAAGGAGAGGAGGTGAGTGACAATATAAATGCACCTGCCTGTTAGAACAAACCGTGACTGATTGCTTTTGCTGATATTTCAGGTGCTGGTTTGGGAAGCGAGCTGGCGTGTACACCGACTACATCTATCAAGGTCCCATGATACTGGTTTTAGTGGTAAGAGTCTCTTTTCTTGTGCAGTAGCAGCACTGAACCTGTTCTATATAACCTACTACTACAGTTAGTCCTCATTGTGTCTTTAAAATGCCTGACAGGCATGAAAAGATGGAAAGTTTAACACATATTTCATTGATGAATGAGCAGGCCCAAGACTATTTCTATCCAGATTAATGTAGAAGTCTGTGCAACGTGACAACCCCTGGGACTCTTGGACTTCGGGCAAACAAGAATAAAATCCAAATATATGTTCATTCTTGAAGGAATTAGCTCTAACACTAGGGCATGTCCACACCCTGAGGGGACGTCTTTCATCAGGCATCAGCTGCTGCAAGTCTGTCTTGTCACTTGAACTGAAAAGATCTCTCATCTGCATCCAGTTTGGCTTTAAAATGCAGCTCAGATGAATCTTAATTTCAAATTGAATGTCACCCACAAGAAAGGCTTCTCCTTCAGCATTCAGATAGCTGAGTTATTGTGACTCTTCCTCACCCTGCCAACAATACCTTGTGATGCTAAGCCCCTCAGCAGGGCTCATGTGAAAGGTCCTCTAGATTTTACAGATTAGCCGGGGACTTGTATGAGCTTTATTCAGCTCTCGTCTGGACTAGCTCTCTCCTGCCTGAGCGCCCAAAATGCTGTCCTCAGTCCACTGATGCAACATAAATAAGTAGATTAACTCGAGTACTGTGCTTAAAATAAATTTACACTGAATGTGCTTTGAGTATTTTCTTTTTTGAGCACTTAGGCAGACAAACGTGCTCTCAATGACCAAGACCTAGTGAATGATTAGATACATAGATAGCATTTGAATGTGCAAAAAAAGATGACCGTCACTTGCTGGCACAAAAAAGGTTGTAAAAAGAAAAGGCATTTCCACCATAAACTGATGCAGAAAAGGAACAGATTAGTCCATAAAATTCACCAGAATGCAGGGAATGTTGTGCCTGAAGCTACAAATGTCCAGGGAGAGGATCATAAGGCCCCGCCGCTCACTCACTCCACTCCTCTGTCCTTCTAATGTTCAAACAAACTCTACGCCCTTGGCACGTCATCCTGAACTAGCCATTCTCTCTCCCTTTAAGATAAGATAAGCTATGATAAGAAATACTTTATTTATGCCAAAAGTGGAGAAATCATTGTGTTACTGCAGCAATAAAATACAGAAATGTGAAGAGCTCTACAAACCAAAACCCATCATGATACAACAAGGATAGCACTGCTTATGACCGACTGACCCAGCTGTCTCCACTTCAACCTTCAAAGTTCTTGTTTGAATATTTGCTGCTACCACCAAGATCTGTACCTGCTGCAGCTCCACCCAGGCTCGCGCCCCAGGCTTCCACGTTCACCCCAGCAGCCCTCCTACTCATTGCGGCATAGTCCCCACAGCTCTCATTGCCAGTGATGGCTAGGTGTGGATCCGGTGTTCCAACTGCCATACATTTTCAGGGCTATTGCAGTTGATTTTGCAGGCGAGTTGTTACACTCTCCTTAGTGGATTCCAACTTCCTTGGCCACCGTCCTGCTGTCTATATCAACCACCATCTATTCTGGGGTCTGATGAGCGTTGGCACGGGGTGATTTAGCCTGAGGGTCGGTTCGCTCTGCAGTGCCAGTTCTGCTTACCTAAAGTGACCCACTGGGCTGCTCACACCCCATGCCTGGCTCCAAGTTAGCAAGCCAATCTTCCTACCTATTTAAAGTTTAAGAATAAGTTGGGATCATTTTGGCCCCCGGGACTTCTAGTCATTCACTTTATCAAAGAAAATTTGAGCACCAGCAATCCTGAAACTCCAGACGAAACTAGCTATTAGATGATTTGATTAGGCTTTCGCCCCTATACCCAGGTTAGATGACCAATTTACACATCAGAACTGCTTTGTTCGCCCTGCCCAGGCATAGTTCACCATCTTTCAGGTCCTGTCACACCTGCTTAATCTTCCATCCTCTGAGGGTCCTCAGCCAGCGGGGCCAGCCCTCACTATGATTGTACTTTGGTGTTTTGTCGTGACCCTTTGGTTGACTCATGCGTGTGTTACACTGGTGAAGAGTTGTACAGTGGTGCACTGGTTAGCACTGTTGCCTTACAGCAAAAACCTCCTGAGTTCAGATCCGCTGGCTGGCTGGCTGGCTGGGGCCTTTCTGTGTAGGGTTTGCATGTTCTCCCTGTGTCTCCACGGATTCTCTCCAGGTACTCTGGAGTCTAAAGACATATACGGTTGGGCTAATTGGCTATTCTAAATTGGCTGTAGGTGTGATATTGTCTGTCTCTTTATGTTAATTCTGAGATAGACTGGTGATCTGTCTAGGGTGTACCTTTCACCCTATGACAGCTGGGCTAGGCTCCAGCCCCCACTTAAGCGAAAGAAGTGGGTGAATTGCTTTTACATACACTGTCATTTGAAACCATGTGAATAGGAAAAGCATAACTGGTCTGCTTTAACTAAAGGATCTGAATACTTCCTCCTCCTCTCCTTCAGCCTTCACATGCTGTGTGGCTGTTTGGTCATTTCTCTGCTCAGTTTTGACAGTTACGTCCCTGCCAGCTCTCAACTGGTCGAGTGACCTTCCCACCCTCTTCCACAGCAGCACATTCCCTTATCTTCGCTCCTTAAAAATCATCTCTTCAAGAGGCTCTTTCCTGCACAGTCTTTCTTGCTTTACTCGCCCCTGAAGCACATATCTGTCTCCTCCAATATCTCTCTGCTACTTTCCCTGAAAATCTCTAGTCTTGCTTACAATAGCATGTTCTCGCAGGCTTTTATCTCTGTGCCTAGCACTTAATCCAGCAGGGTCATCACTGGGTCACCAGGAAATTTGTGGCGTCTTCTGTGAGAGGGTGAACTCTCCAAGCCTCGCCACCAGTGGCTTTTAATATCAGCAATAACGTGATGTCCTGCTCTAATGAAGGAATCTGGGATGGTATTATTAAAAAATTGTGTGAGCTTCGTTAGACCAGTGGAGTGCATGGTTCCTGAGAGATTGCCATACATCTGTTCAGGCCAAGGTTGGGTCAAACCAGCTCTGGAAAGTATTCCTATGGCTATTTTTACTCTCATGTGACATATTTCACACTTATTGCATGAGCTATTGATTTTGTCATTCATCACATAGTGAAAAAATAATCTCAAGAAACACTTCAGATAAACAAAGTGCAGTTTTCAGCATGATTAGAGAAGAATGCTGGCATTGTGTTAGAGTTTTCTCTCTGTCAGTAAAGCCTCCTGTTCAACCAAGACCTTAAATAGCTTTGTGCCTTATCGACATAGAGTTCCTTGTCGTACAGAGGCTGTTAACACAGGCTGACGTGTATCTTAACACCATCAACACGCACACTGTGTTTATTTTAAGTCATCACCATCCTGCTGTCATAAAGAGGGGTTGGAATAAATAATTTCACTTGTAAGTAAAAGTGGCAAAAGAATAAACATACTATCAGCGAAATGTGACTAAAATATCAAAACTGACAAAACTCATTATACAGACTGTTCAGGTATTTTAAAGTTTAGCATGTTTTAGTTTGCTATGGTCAAGCTTATTTCATATGTAGTTCTTGGGTTTTTGTAACCTCATCCCGATGTAAAATGTTAATGATACAACCTTCAGTACCACTAAATGAGCAAACATCTAACACCTAACGAAGCAGTAAGTTTCATAACGAAAGGTTGACGCAGAGACAATCCACTCATCGGTCACTTCATTAGACTTCCCACCAGCAGCAGCAGCAGCAGCAGCAGCCTGACTCACTGATGAAAGGCAGGATAGATCCATTCTTTCATGTTTTTTGATACCAGTTCTGACCCTGCCACTAGAACGTTGCATCAGATGAGGCAGTCTTTTTCCAATCTTATATTGCCCAGTTGCGGTGAGCCTGTGTGACTTGTAGCCTCAGTTTCCTGCTCTTAGCCAAGAGGAGCGGCTTGTGGTGTGGTCTTTGTGGTCTTCTGGATTTGCATTCATAGAGGCTCTTCTGCAAGCCTGGTCTGATCAGTCTCCGTTTCTGTTGTGGCATTAAGCAGTGCGAGGACAAAGCATGGATCCATCCCGCCTCGTATCAACGGTTCAGGTTGCTGGTGGTGTGAGAGTGTGGGGGATATTTCTTTCATACACTTTGAGCCCCTTAATACCAACTGAGCATCGTTCTTATGCCACAGCCTACCTGAACATTGTTGATCACCATGTCCATCTCTTTATGCTCAAATCTTCTCAAACTGGTTTCTTGAGCATGACAGGGTTCACTGTACTCAAATGGCCTCCACAGTCACTCGATCTCAATTCAACAGGGCACTTTTGAGATGTGGTGGAAAAGAGAGGAAATATTGTTTGTTAGATAATTGAATAAGTAATGCTCTGAAAAGGCACCAACACCACAAATCAAACAGCGTTAGTTTAGGCAGGCCTTGCAGTCAAGCTCAGTCACAATCCCAGCTGATCAGCTGATCTCACGTCCATCCCAAATCAGCTGATTGCTCAGCTGATACCCTTCTACATGTCCAATTAGTAAAGCTCATATAGGCTGTGATATTAAGGCCTTAGCTTGTATATAATCTTTGCTGCTTCTGCAAGCTGCTTTGCAACCCACCGCCACTCCTGCTCGTCCTTTTCATGTTGTGCCTGACTTCATCAGTACCATGTCTTTTGCCGCCGAGGCCTGCTCTGTTCTGTACTGCTGCTGTCCTCGCATTAGGCCTCACATCATATGCCTGTGAAAGGGTGAAGAGGTCCGTGAACACAGCTAAGCTGCCAGATATAAATTCCTGCAGATTGAATAACAGTCATATTTTGACTATAGTGGCCCTGACAGAAACACAGTTGAGAAGTCCAGTTCAGTGACCCCAATTAGCTGAGGTGAACCCTACCAGGCAAAACCAGGCTGCAAAGATGTTTATTCCCGCTGTAAAGTTGGGCATTTTAACATGGAAGCCTTTGGGGACTGACTCAGTCTTTGAGCCAGCTATTCACTCAGAGTTGGCAGCTTAAACTGTATACAGAAATACTAGCGAATTGCAACAATGCATACAGTATATTTTGAAGCAAACGTGATTTGCATCTGGAACACATTTTCTGTCCGTGCAGTGGCTTTTAGTGAATCATTCTTGTGTTTTTCTCCATCTCAGAAAAACCAAAATTCACTAAACCAAAAAGGCTTTCAAACTTATGAGTCTCGTCTCAGCCTCATGGAGTCAGGGGATGATTATTCTTGAGGACTGTTCCAATTTCTTTGATTGACCTTCACTTTGTGACTAATTTTAACTGCAGTGGTACTTGTTTTTATATATTTTCAAGATTCAAGATTCGAGAGCTTTATTGTCATTTCGACTACATATAGCTGGCGCAGAACATAGTGAAATGAAATAATGTTTCTCAATTTGAAACTATATTGATTTGATGCCTCTGGATTGCTAAATGACACTTCTGCTCAAGTATGTCCTTGGGTGCTAATAAAGAAAGCTTAAATCTTAGCGAACAGTAGAAACAAGTCAATACTGACAGAAAATGAGGAACAAGATGATTTTAAGAGCCACTTGAAGGAAACCGAATGATGAAAGGGGTTAAACTATATGTGGAACTTGTCAGTGAGGTGCAGATTAAAACAAAATAAAGTTTTTCTGACACGGACACACGCACTAAAGCCTTCACAAAGAGACTCACATTGATGTGTTTTGATTTTACCACAGATCAACTTCATTTTCCTCTTCAACATTGTGCGAATCCTGATGACCAAACTGCGAGCCTCTACGACATCAGAGACAATCCAGTACAGGTGAACTGAATGTATACTGCTATGAAAAAGCGTTCACATCCTAGAATGTCATATTTCCATTTTTTTTCAGATACCACCTGTGTCCCCCCGGTTACTCACAAGATGTTCTTTGGCTTCTGTGCCGGCTTTAGTAGCCAGCGAGAGACAGCAGTCTGATAACATTAAGTTGCAGGCTTGCTAGCCTGGAAACCTTGTTGGGATCTTTGTGTTTTACACTTTCCTTTGCTTTATATTTTCATTTGCCGGTTTGCTTCATTTTTCACTCTCTTTCACTTCTGCTAACTGATTAGGTTTGTAAAAACAACTTGGTTAGGTTTATACGCAAAAAAAATCATGTTTAGATTTAGGCACAAAAAAACTACTCAGTTAGGGTTAGGCATTTGGTTAGGTTAGGATAGGTTTAGGCACTAATAAATATTTAATAAAGTTAGGCACTAAAAAGTATTTGTTTAGGTTTAGCCGCAAAAACTTCTCAGTTAGGCTTAGGCACTAAATACTGGTTTGTTTGGGGGGGTTTAGACACTGAAAACTATTTGGTTAGGTTTAGGGTCTAAATAAACTACTCGGTTAGGTTTAGGCACTAAACACTGCTTGTTTAGTTTTAGGCACTAAAGAGTACTCCTTTGGCCTTAGGTACTAAAATGCATTTGGTTTGCTATAGATACTCAAAACTACTCAATTAGCTTTAGGCACTAAAAACTACTTGGTTAGATTTAAGGACAAAAAACTCTTCTGTCAGGTTTGGAAACTAAAGAGTCCTTGGTTAGGTTTAGGCACTAAAGAATTCTCATTTAGGCTTAGGCACTAAAACCAGTTCTGTTAGCTTTTGGCACCAAAGAGTAATCAGTTAGGTTTAGGTACAAATACAAAAACAACTCAGTCAGGCGTATGTCACGGCAAGGCATGCCGGGGGTGTGGTGTGGACCCAATTGCAGGACCGCTGAGCCGACGTGATGTGCAAAAGGCTTTGTTTAATCCAAATAATAATAACAAAGTCCATGAACACAAAACCAAAACGTGAAGCGTGAGAACCTGGAGACATGAACGGGTGTCACAAGGGGGTACAACAACAAATGACGCGACAACGGACAACACAGATGACGATGCTTAAATACACAAAACAACCAATGGACACACGACAGGTGGACAGGGCAGGGGAAACCAGACTGGGAACAACCAATGAAAGAATGACAAGGAGGACAGGGGCGTAACTAAACACACTGAGACAGGGGGGAACAAAACAGGGGCTGGACGGATTACCAAAATGGGACGAGACAAGACGCAGACAGAGACGGAGACCACTAACAGAGGAAACAGGTGGGGCATGGGGCAAAAAGGGAACAAACAGAACTTAAAAACAAACACAAAACTCAAACTAAAGGCGGACCATGACAGCTACC
>VUQH01053289.1:0-11276 GCA_015106775.1 Etroplus canarensis | reverse complement strand
GGTGGCACTGACAAAAAGACAGGAAACAGAGCTGGAGGTGGCAGAACTGAAGATGTTGAGATTTTCCCTGGGAGTGACCAGGATGGACAGGATTAGAAATGAGTACATCAGAGGGACAGCTCATGTGGAGAAGTTTGGAGACAAAGTCAGAGAGGCAAGGCTGAGATGGTTTGGACATGTTCAGAGGAGGGATAGTGGATATATTGGACAAAGGATGTTGAAGATGGAGCTGCCAGGCAGAAGAAGAGGAAGACCACAGAGAAGATTCGTGGATGTAGTGAAGGAGGACATGCAGAGGGTGGGTGTGAGGGAAGAGGATGCAAGGGATAGGATGAGATGGAGGCAGATGATCCGCTGTGGCGACCCCTAACGGGAGCAGCCGAAAGAAGAAGAAGAAGAAGATCATGAATATAAATAACAATTGATAAAAAGGATTTATAGTAAGATTCACTGTGAATCATTCATAACTTTTATTGGAACATCTACACAGACTCACTTTTGGCAACCATCACTCTTGTGCTCCAGTGGGACATTGTATTACCTAATCTAATTTAATCTTTTTAAAATTAGGTACATTATTAGAAAAAAAATCTTTATAATTATGCTAGCAGCTGAATTGTAGAAGTCGTCTGAGTGTCTTTGTTCTAAGAGATGAAGGCCATTTCAACAAAAAATTATCGAAAAAGTAAAGATTTCCTACAACAGTGTATTGTACTCCCTTCACACAAACGCACAAATTGGCTCAAACCAGAATAGAAAGGGAAGCATTAGGACAAGTATGTTAGAGTTTTTAGTGTGAGAAACACTTCACAGGTCCTCAACTGGCAGTTTCATAAAATAGTACCCCAAGAAAGGTATAGTCAAAGCAGAGGTGCCAAAAACATGCTGTTCCTCTTACTGACCCATTGAGGCTGCCTCCAAAACCTTGCCTCTCTCACTTGTATGGTTGACCCCTATGTAGTTAAACTAATCCACCTTCACTACCCTTCCACCTGCCTCACTCTCATTCCCACATGTATTCTGTCTTGCTTTTACTGACTTTCATCCCTCTTCTCTCCGGGACATGCCTCCACCTCTCCAGGCTCTCTTCCACTTGCTCACTGCAGATCGCAGTGTCATCTGTAAACAGCATAATCCTCAGACTCCTGACTGACCATTCTCATTGCTGTTAAAATATCCTTGATTTTTCAAAAGCAAAGTTTTGTGTTACTGAAGCTAGAATTTTTGGTTTACTCAGTAAGACTTTCTGTGTTGTTTGAAAGTAGAAATACGTGCATGTCTTTGAAGCTAGAATTTTCTTGTTAACCTCACTAATATTGAAATTAGGCAAGCAAGAAAATTCAAGTGGCCAGATTTCTTGTCTAAATGTGTAAATCTTGGGTAAGCTTTGAATCAAGTTACCTTGATACTTCAGCATACTTACCCCAAATGGACAAGTATACTGAACTCTGTAATTAGTTTCACTTCAGGTTTACTGTCAGAACCATGGACAAGCAATTTTCCTAACTTAACTTAAGTCACACAGGCTGCAGTTTACCCCGAATCCTGTTGTCTGAAGAATGTTGAGAACCTGGTCTTCCTTGTCTTGATGCTTCCAGTTGCAAATCCCAAATCTGATTCTGCAGTGAGATTATCTGAAAAACTGAATAAGACAAAAGGCAATCAATGACCCTCTTTCTACTACTTATATGTATTGGATCTGCAGCCCACTAGCAGTTCCACAAATGTATTTTTAAAACATGCTTACTGAGAGCTCCATGTGTAAAGTTTCTGCCAGCTTGCTGTTTCTTAGCTTCTAGTTCAGCCGTCTTCTCTTGTAGTTGCCTCTGAAGCTCTGTGGGACACCAATGTATTCATGAGACATCTTTTTTTGGAAGATTTGATATCATAGTCATTCTCTCTGAAGCTCCAACTAGGAATAACATTACAGAACAATAGGCAGCAAGTACAGCCATGTTCAAACAGTTTTCAGCATAGTAAGAGAAGTACTGTTCATCATGCTAAATTGTAGATATTTACTCTGCAGATAAGAGCAAAGCAATAGAATAACTCACCTGGGATTTTAGTAGCAGTTCCACTAGAATTTTCAGCAAGCTTGAGCTTCTCTTCTAAATTGCTCACGTCCCTGGTGAGTGCCATCACTTTAAAAGCTTGAAAAAACAACAACATTTGCATTACATAAACACAAAACTCTGCATTCTTATGTAATTTTAAAAAACAAAACAAAACAAAGAAATTGCAACATGCAGTGCAAAGCACTAAACAAACTAAGAGATTTCAGTCAGTTTCAGGAAACCTTACCAAGAAAGCTATCACTATCAAGCATCCCCAGCATCTGGTCCATTCTGATCTGCAGATGGCTTTGATACGCTGTCAGGAAATAACAAATGCATTTTAACTTTTGCTAATGTAAATCTGCTCAATGCGTTCCATATATATAAGGCAGCATTTACAATGACAAGCTTACAGTCAGCTATAGCTGATGTTGTTGCAGTGCATGTAGAAAGTTGCAGTTTCAGCTGTCTGGCCTCCCTCCTCAACCCAAAGGCTTCTTCATCTGCCAGAAAGAGTACAAGTTACAGCACAACAGAGCAATGGTGAGCTCAACCACAACTCAGTAAGGGATGTATGCTCACCAAGTCGGTTGTAACGGTGGGAGGCCTGTTGAAGTCGCTCTTGTAGTGCTGTCAATCGTTGATTCATCCCTGATAAAGAAAAAGACTGTCAGTAATAACAAATTATAATCGCAAGATAAAGGAAAATTGATGTCACAATATATTTATAAAACAATAATGCACAGACATGCTACTATAACCATGTGACTGTAATTGTAATTAACACTGCTGCCAGTCTAAAGTTTAAAATCGGCTTAATATTTTCATTTCCACCTGTATATCTTTTAAACTTGGACTCTGGGGGTTGCCTAATGTTCAGTGTTGGGCCCACTGTTGCTTATTGTGTATAATATAAATGATATATGTATGTCTTTAAAAAAGATTTCATACTATGATGATGATTGCTACAGCCCCCTTGACATGACATGAACATGTATGATCACACTGCACCTTACACTTCATTCTGCTCAACATAGCCCTGTTGCTTCCTATGCACCTTAAACAAGAAGTCGGGTCTCCAGAGGTTAATAGTTGGTCATTTATTATTTTGTTTTCCAAATCTTTATTTATTTAATCAATCTTCTGACCACCATCAGGCATTACTCCAAGTAAATATTTGCAGCACTGGGAAAACTGGAGTGTTCTACACATTTTTAAAGGTGTATTGTTAAATATAAACATATAAAGAACTACTTACCAGTGCAATTTCTGATGATAACCGACTGTAAGAGAATAAAATAACTCACATCAGTTGAAGCTGGTATAAAAAGAAATGTCTAATCATTTCACGGGCTAAAAGTGCGATATTCATCACAGCATAATGATAAACCATAACATACAGACAACTAACTATCAAAGGTTTTTATTACATACCGTTACATTTATGTGACTTGGGTCAAATCCTTCTGTGTTTATCTAAGGTTAATGCAGAAGCAGAAATACATTGCTATTAGCACTGCCCAGATTTCTGCTTGTCTCTAAATATTTGGTAAGTCACAATCTCTGGGACTCACTGGGAGCTTTGACAGGATTTTGTCCACCTCTGAAATTCCAGTGCTGATGAAGGAATTCTCATTCTCACGGACTGGAAAAACTGAGAAAAATCACAACTGAAAAAAGTTTATAAAGTGTTTTATGTTTTCACCACCTACTAACTGAATGATACTGTTGCTCCTTACCATGTGTGCTGTCAGAAGCCTGAAAGACACATGTGAGAAGGACTGGAATCCAAATGAAATGAGAACCTCCAGCCATTTTACCCCTTGGTTTCTGTCTGATCTCCTTCCTCTTCTGTCAGCAGTAGGTCAGTAGGCTTTTTTATATATAACTGAAAGATCAATGTCCACAGTGAGCAAGACCTTCCTAGAAGAGGAGGAGAAAATAAATGACTTTATTTACAAAAAAGTAAAAATGGCACCGTTACAACTATATACACCATAAACACTAAGGCAAAGACAAGACAAGACAAGACAAGCATATGCAAGAAAATAAATGAACAACACATTTTCTATTTGCCTTTTAATAATAAATCCATGCGAAACAGTAGAGGTTTCATTATTTGCTCTATTTTAACATTCTCATTTAATCACCCCCAGCAAACATTGCGATGGCAAATAAAAATCGTTCATGGTCAAAGTACCAGTTAGACAACATTTAGACATCAAATACAAACAAAACCTGAGAGCTACATCTCAGACTCTACAGCCCTCAGTTACCATGTTAAATATTAAAGTTCCTGACAGTGCAGTTAGAAAGCAACTGAACAAGTATGGCTTGTTTAGAAAGGCTACCAGGGGAAAGCCTCTTCTCTCTAAAAAGAAAATGGCAGCATGGCTCAGTTTTGCAAAGCTGCATTTGAACAAACCACAAGACTCCTGGAACAACGTCCTTTGGAAATATGAGGCAAAGGCAGCACAAACACCCCATACCAGTTGTCAAGAATGATGGTGGAGGGCTGATGATTTGGGCTTGTTTTGCAGCCACATGAACTGGGCACCTTGCAGGAATTGAGAGTACCATGAACTCTGTATAACAAAGCATTCCAGAGTCAAATGTGAGGCCCAGCTGTGCAACAGCTAAAACTTGTCCGACATTGGGTCATGCAACAGGACAATGATCTTAAGGACACCAGTAAATCTAGAAAAGAATGGGCGAAAAAGAAAACAATCAATGCGTTGTGATCGCTCAATTAAAGCCCAGACCTCAGCCTGATTGAAATGCAGTTTTCGGCCTTAAGAGAGCTGTGCATGAATGAAAGTCCACAAATCTCAATCGACTGAAGCAGAGTGGGTCATACAGAAGATGTTTCATTAAAATTGTTGCTGTTAAAGGTAGTTTAACAAGGCATTGGATCATAGGTTGTGCTTAGTTTGCTGGAATCTGCTGGAGCCACTCTCATAGTCTGGGGGTCACGTTCAGGGAGTAACTTCACCCTCGAAATACTCTGCTAATCTTGCAGGTTCATGGAGGCTTTCTACAGGATTGACGAGTGGGTCTGTCGGAATTTTTGCCCATTCATCCAGAAAGCATTTGTGAGGTCAGACACTGATGATGGATGACAGGGGCTGGCTCACAATTTTTGTTCTAGTTCATTCCCAAAGGTGTTTGATGGGGTTGAGGTCAGGGCCCAGATGAGTTTTTCTACATCAAACTCATCCAGTCATGCCTTTACCAACCTTGCTTAGTGCACTGGGGCACAGTCATACTGGAACAGTGGACTTATCTGATGTCCAAATTCCAGATATCTTATTGGGCTGAAGTATAAAGATTTCCTTTCGGTGGAACTATGGAGCACAGGCCAGCCTCAGAAAAACAACACCATAGCATTATACCTCCTCTACTAAACTTTACAGTTGGCACAGTAAAGTCAGGAAGGTAATGTTCTCCTGGCATTTGTCAAACCCAAACTCGTCCATCAGATTGTCACATAGAGACGCATGAGCATTTGCTCCAGAGACATGTTTGCACTGCTGTAGACTCCAGCATGCTATATATCACTCCATCCAAAACTTGCCATTGTGTTTTGTGATGTAAGCCTTGCGTGCCCATGGAAATCCATGACATGAAGCTCCCTCTTCACAGTTTTTATACTGATGGTAATGCCAGAGGTTTAGAATTTAGCAGTTATTAAGTCAGCAGTGCATTGGCAACTTTTACACACTATGTGCCTCAACACCCAGAGACTCCACTCTGTAACTGTATGTAGTCTGCCACTTCATGGCTGAGTTGCAGCGGTTCCTAAACACTTCCACATTGTAAGAATACCACTTAAAGTTGATGCTGGATTATCTAAGAGAGAAGAAATTTCACATTGTAACGATGGCATCCTATTACAGTAATACGCTCAAATTCAGTGAGGTTTTTGAACAACCCATTCTTTTACAAATGTTTGTAAAAGCAGACTGCATGGCTATGTGCTTTATTTTTAACACCTGTGGCAATGGGAATGAATGAACCACCTGAATTCAGTGATTAAGAGGTGTTGTCCAGTGCTTTTGTCCATGTGATGGGCTTCAGCCCCTCAAAGGTGATGTTCCTCAATAAAAACTGACCAAGAAAGAAGCAAAGGTCTTCACTTTCGCTCAGTTGTACACAATCTGAGTGTTTGAGTCTAAAACTATAAGAGGTAGTCCTATGACCCCTTCCAGCCTGATGTGCATAAACAGCTCCTTTTCCAAAATTGTTAGAAATCACCTTTGTTCATGTCATGAGTCATTTCACAAACATGTGTCATGAAGCTTAGTCATTGCTAGCTCTTTAAATAAAAACACGGCACCCACTCACATGTGACTGGCATGTCTCATAAGATTGTAACTTCTTCGGATTAACAGCTAATCCTTGAGGTTCACTCACAGGTATTAGACCATTGTTCATGAAGTATATGAATGAATAAATGAGAATAAGCTATAAGCATTTTTGCCTCATTGGCTTAATTGGGCAATCTTTGTTTTAAAGGACTGTGTGAAAACCAGGAAACAATCAAGCATGGCTGTACATATGTGCCATGTATTCAGTCCATGTAAAATAGCTCCACATGAGCAAAGTCATTGTAGGGCGGTTAAACCACAACCCCCGGATTTTGATTTAAGAGGGGAAAAGAATAACCGTGCTGAAATTTCAAGTTGTTCTGTAATGTATACTTTTGTCAGCACTACTGCCTAATAAAAACACAGTAGATCTATGGGATGAGAAGAAATGACACTAATGTGGAAATGTTTTTTATTTCACATGTGACCTAAAGCTGCCAGTCACTGCAGGGTGGCTACTGATCGGAAATGTCTGTCTGCAGGGTCTGTGTGCAAACAACTGATTGACAAATAAAATAGTTAATTTTTGGTGGAGCATGGTTAAGCCAAAAAAAAAAGTAAATACAATCCTAACCAGGGTTTTCAATCCTGTATTGTCTTCAGAAGCTGTAACCCAAAAAAACTGAATACTTGTATGCTACCGCAACACGCTTTGCTGATTTTGGGTCAGGATATCTGCCCTGACTGTCTTTATTCTACCCTCTCGGATTTTCTTGTTACATCTGTGAGTTTGGAGTCAGTTGCTCCAATGCATCCACATTGGTAATTTGGCAGAGGTTTTACACCAGATGCCCTTCCTGACACAACCCTCCATGGTGAGAGGGGCTTGTGTCCCCACCTGGAATCGATCCAGAGATCTTTCACTTGTAAAGCGAATGTGTAAACCACTACACTACAGGGGACACTCTCCTCCCCACTTTTCCAACAACTGTGTTTAAACAACCCCATTTCCAGTCAGAGCATTGATCCCACTCTCTTTACTTAAACTCCGTTTTCTGCCGCCTGGCCCCCTGCCTGCACCTCCCTAACCCTGCATCATTACATCCCCCTCTTAAAGTCACTTCATTCCAGTCTGTGTACAGATTAGTCTTCCACCCTGTTGCCTGTACACACTGCCCTTACTGCTGATTCCAGTTTCTCTATATTAATTGTACATTAAGTAATTTCCCTCCGGGGATTAATGAAGTATTCTGATGATGATGATGATGATGATTCCTGTGCATGAATACCTAAAGTTCAGTTTCCTCTTATGGTCAGTTGTTTTAATGTTACCTGTAACCACATTTCCTGTTCATACCCCACTACTGGGTGAAAAAAGCAAAGATGAACAACTTGCAGAAGGACTGTATCTCCATCAAGTATCCCTATTTAAGAATTTTGCCTGTGTCACTCTCCACACTGAAAAATGCAGCTGAACCATCAGTTTAAAGAAACAATGTTGCCCTTACTCTATATAGTCAAAAAAAAACCTCCCCGTGACGTTGAGTCAGTATGTTCTACTGGCTTATTGCTGATCCTATATTAACACATAATTTATCACCGTGTAGAGTTCCAACGGAAAAGTTCCACAACCCTATTTCAGAATAGCAAAGATACTGTCTAAAATCTATTGGGGAAAAACATACAATAGCTTTGAGATAATTTAAATTCATAAATGAACTGAAAGAGGTGCAAATAACAACAAAGAGGTTGAAAAGGACGCCCCTTTTGCAACCTCTTTGTCTCTATTGAAACATTTGCACCTCTTCCAATTCACTGGTTTTACAATAGGGCTCACCAGTGTTCCAGTACTCATGTCCCCAAGTTCTTTAGCCTTTCGCACAATAAGCTGCAGATGGTTCTGACTGCACCACATGACAATGTTGTCTATGTTGCTCTGACCTGGGGTGCCCCCTCGGTCCAGTGCAGGTGGTACGAGAGAGGCAAAAGTAAGCTGAGCTGATATTCCTGCTTGACCACTTCCACCCCATGCATGCTACTCTGACAGCACTGGAGAGCTCCATCAGCAACAGACTACTTCACTCTGAGTGTGTGAAGGAGACTTACCACAGGTCTTTTCCTCCTCCTGCTCTGAGTAGACCACATACACCAATATTTACATGACAGCGACTATCTCCTTCAGAAGGACCAGTCAGCTCCACAGATGAGCTGCACCATTGCCATCCGACATCCTCCGGTGGACCCTGTGCTCCCTGCCTGGCACTGTGGAGCTCAAGCATACCAGATTATATGAATATACACCAATACATACCACTGTGCAATATTAAATATCACCATGGATTACGTATATATACATTACAGTCTCAATATCCACATCCATGTGGAATCATTTGGAATTTTAAACTCATCATATATGTGTAAATATGACCACTTTCCATGTGCAACTATGGTGCAAATGTGTTTAAAGTATAGTTTTTGTAGTTATTTTATTGATTTAAGTTGTATAAATATAAATGTTTAATAGTACATTTGATTATATAGTTTAAGTTGCCTTTTATTTCATTTATACCTTACCTATTTTTTTAACTGAATGACTCCATCTGGTGCTGTATACAATGCAAATTTCCCTGTTGTGGCACTAATAAAAGATTATCTCATCTTATCTTAGAGACTTGCAATAGGATAACCTACATAAAGTCTATATTCATCTCAAATTTACAGGAGCCATGAAACAGGAATTTAACCTTATGGTCCAAAGTGTAAAGCTTACATAGTGCAAATACAGTACTTCAATAACCGGAAATACTGCAAAATCCAGGTATTCTGTAGGCCAGTTGCACAAATGTAATTTCACCAGGAAGTCAGCAGGTGTCAGCAACCTCCCTCTTATGCCTGCTTGAAAAAACAAAGCAGCTGCTTCTTATTTTGGCAAAGAAAGCACAAAGGTAAAATGTGCAAGTGCAACTAGAACACTGTCAACATGTACAAAAAAGAAAGAACTTCAAGAAAATAACAGAGAATGGGGGAAAACATAATAATTCACAAGAAAAATAAAACAAAATTCAGGTAGAGGATGAAGAAATTGTTCAGGTAAAGAGAAATTTAAGAGCAGGAACTACAGAAGAAAAAGAAAAGACGTTTCAATTTTTTCCAGGGTGAAGAAAGGCAAGAAGTGTAGAAAAGAGAGAGAGAGAAAGAAAACCCAGAAAAGAAAAATAGCTTCTGGTTTCTGGAGTTGGTTTAAACGAAGGTCTGGGTTTGAATCCAGCAGACTGTCAGCTTGGCCCCTCTGTGTGGAGTTTGTATGATCCCCCCATGCTTGTGTGGGTTCTCTCTGGGTTCTCTGGCTTCCTCCCACAGTCCAAAGACATGCGAGGGGGTTTGGTTGGTTGGCAATTCTAAACTGACCGTAGGTGTGAATGGTTGTCTGTCTCTCTGTGACAGACTGGAGACCTGTCCAGGGTGTACCCAATCTTTTGCCCCATGACAGCTGGAATAGGCTCCAGTGCCCCCCACAACACTGAAGAAGAAGTGGAAGATGGATGGATGGATGGATGGATGGATGGATGGATTTCTGAGAATAAAGTCAAAATACTATTGTGAGACAGTGATGGCAATGGCGTATGGCTTCAGTTGATTGTAGGAATCAATGTGCCACAAGGCCTTAGGACCTCTGTTGATAGTGCCTGCCTTTGAGGCAGTGCACATGCCTGAGCTCCACACCTTCAGGATCAAACATCTTGATCAGCTGTCTTATTGTTTCTTGAGATACAGCACAAGTTCTCTGTTCTGCATGAAGATGTAGCATCCATATCCTGGCATTGGTCCATCACCAGTTATTTAATTTTGCACAAATGTGGCCAACTCATCCAAATTTCAGCTTTTCTTCTAAAGATGCTTTTCTTGCGCACCATCTCTTTAAAGTCCCAATTCTTCTAACCACACTGTGCTCCTGTGCTAAAAGAGAAATAATGTCCCTATTACTAAAACTAATTCTGAAGTATGATTTCACCAACTCTTCTACCCTGCACTGATAATAATTTAAGTAGAAATGATAGCTTTACCCTCCACATTTGGACTTTTATCCTCGAAAAGAAAAACCTTAAACTTTTTTTTTCTTTAATGTGGCCCTAATCCTCCTTTTCACTTCAGATAAACCTGAGCTGGGTGTGGCCCGTGGTGTAAAAATGGTTTTGACACCCCCTGCATGAGAGGAGCACCAACAAAGCTCACTGATTCGTGTATTTCAATTACTCTAAATAAAACGAGAGAGTCCTGCAAATCCAGGGGAGAAACAGCAAAACGGGAGGCTGCCGGGATCTTCATCTTCTTTCGGATGCTCCCGTTAGTGGTGGTCACAGCGGATCACCTGCCTCCATCTCATCCTATCCCTTGCATCCTCTTCCCTCACACCAACCCTCTGCATGTCCTCCTTTACTACATCCATCAATCTTCTCTGTGGTCTTCATCTTCTCCTCCTGCCTGGCAGCTCCATCCGCAACATCCTATGTCCAATATATCCACTATCCCGCCTCTGAACGTGTCCAAACCATCTTAGCCTTGCCTCTCTGACTTTGTCTCCAAACTTCTCAACCTGAGTTGTCCCTCTGATGTACTCATTTCTAATCCTGTCCATCCTGGTCACTCAGCGAAAACCCCAACATCTTCAGTTCTGCCACCTCCAGCTCTGCCTCCTGCCTTTTTGTAAGTGTCACTGTCTCCAAACCATACATCATAGCAGGTCTCACTACTGTCTTGAAAACCTTCCCTTTCATTCTTGCTGCTATCCTTCTGTCACAAAGCACCCCTGACACTCGTCTCCATCCACTCCACCCTGCCTGAACTCTCTTCTTCACCCCTCTTTTGCACTGTCCGTCGCTTTGGATGGTTGAGCCCAAGTATTTAAACTAATCCA
>VUQH01053286.1:0-19251 GCA_015106775.1 Etroplus canarensis | reverse complement strand
TATATATATATATATACACTGTACATCTGCTTCTTCTCCTTCTCCTTTTTCTTCTTCTTCTTCTTTCGGCTGTTCCCGTTAGGGGTCGCCACAGTGGATCATCTGCCTCCATCTCACTCTATCCCTTGCATCCTCTTCCCTCACACCAACCCTCTGCATGTCCTCATTGCGTCCAAATTTCATTATATAATTGTAGTGTGGCCCATTAAAGGGCTGAATTACATGATATTTTTGACATTGAATCAGCGACTGGAAGTAGGGGGTGGGCCAGAAGTGGCCCGCGGGCCGGGAGTTTGACACCCCTGCAATAGAGCACCTTTGGGATGTGGTGGAACAGGAGATTCAGATGACATCACAGTCTGCAGCAACAGTGGGATGCCATCATGTCAACATGGACTAAAAATTCCTGAGGACTGTTTCCAGCAGCTTGCTTAATCGATATCATGAAGAATTGGGCAGCTCTGAAGACAAAAGGGGTCCAGCACAGTACTACCAATGTGCATCTAATGAAGTGGCCACTGGCTGTAAATTCATATTGTATGCTAGAGTTATAAAGTTGGGTTTTTATCAACTTTCCAGAAACTTTCCTGTTGACTGCACCGCCATCTTCTCTGCTGTGATTGGTACTTATATTCATGCAGCACATGTAGAAGAAAACATGCACTGGCGTAAACTGTAAAGTTGGGGGTGCTCTGCTGGACAATAATGCAATGGTGCATCTGTTTTCTGCAATGCTTTGAACCAGTTCTCTTAAGTGAAGGGGAGTAACAACCAGATGAAAAATCCTGGAAGAGTGTAAAGTTGGTTTCCGTGTAAAGGAGTAGACTAGAGTTACAGGTCACGTGTATCAACTTAGTTACAAGTGTGCTCTGCAAAGCTCACGCAGAAAAATGTCTCAGCCCCAACCTGAAAATAAGTTGACATTATAAATGGCCACAGAACAGGAGCCCCAGGGTTGGCTGCTCACATTAAATCACAGATGCCCTAGCTGGCTACTCTTTAAAGCAGGTGGTTTAATGCAACTGTTCCAGTCTCCTTCACCAATCTGGCACAGGGGCAGTCAAGGAATACAGAATTACACCAATCCTGGGCCAGGATTTGAATATGCTAATTATTGTAGCCTATGATGGCTGGGATAGGCTCAAGTCCCTCACAACACCGAACTGGAAATGCAGAAGACTAATAATGGGTGGAAAATAAGCATGCTGGAAATGTACCTTTTGGCTGCTCCCTTGTATTCTCCACCAGTGAGGTCGCCAGAGCAGGTTAATCCGCATTGGTACTTTGCCCTTCCTGACGCAACCCTCCATGGTGAGAGGGGCTTGTGTCCCCACCTGGAATCTAAACATAGTAAAAAGATGTTAATAAAGAGGAAAAAAAGAGGGAATGCTAAGGCCTGTAACAGTTATACTCTGTAATAATATAAAATTTAATGTCAATGGACGTTTAAACATATTTGTTATAGGCCAGAGGTATTGGTCAGGCTCCAGTTTTTGTCCCCAAAAAACAGGGATATTGGGGAATCATCAGCACCACTTCCACGATAGAACAAAAACTATTTTGACACAAGATTTTATATTTTGGCACAGTGATAGATCTCCATGAGATCTGGAACTCACTAGATTTTCTACCATTTTAAAAAAATTCAGATTGGCCACTAGGTGGCAGTATGTGTAAAAATTGTTAAATTTCAAGCGTATCTGACTATTCATCCAATCTGCACAAAACAAAACAAAAAACAAATTGATCGTGGGAACATATACTTTCATGGTGACACTATGCCGCTGTTGCCACAAATCCTTCATGCAAATGGAATAATGCAAAAAACTATTAGACCCAGATTTAGAATTTTGGCGCAGTGATAAACATCCATGAGATCTGGAACTGATTAGATTTTCATTTTTTTGAATGTATGGGTGGCATTTTTTGGCAAATTTCTCTTACATTTTTAGCAACAGTCTCTTTATAGCGATCCGTCCAATCTGCATGAAACAAAAACTAAATTGATCATGTGATCAGATACCTTCCCGGTGACACTGTCATGTCTGCTGCCATTGCCATCTGCTGTTGCTGTGCTGTTGTTGCTGAAATCATTAAATGTTCATGAATATCATGGAATCAACTTTGCTGCTGCATATGTCAGCTCGTAATCATCCAGTTTGCATTTTAAAAAAGAAAACAAATTGACCATGGGCTCTAGCATCAGATCATGTCACATGGGGTCATGTCCTCATTCAGGAAGAAATTAGGGCTTTTTGGGGATATACCTTGAATGGTCACGTGAGTGTCCCTGTAGTGTAGTGGTTTACACATTCGCCTTACAAGTGAAAGGTCCCTGGTTCGATTCCATGTGGGGTCACAAGCCACTCTCACCAAGAAGGGCGTCCAGGATAAAACCGCTGCCAAATTACCAAAGCGGATTAATCTGTTGTGGCAACCCCTTGGGGAGAATACACGGAACGCTAGTTAAAATCTCTTAACTGCTTGTGACCATTCTGCAGGGGTTATTTATATTGAGTAATTTAACTTTACACTAAGCTTGTTTGTATTGAATTTATGAAATAGTAGAACTATAACAACTAAAATTGTTAATTATTTTCTTATTTTTATTACTAACAAAATAGAACAATGCTGAAGTGAAGGAAGACTATCTACAGTATCAGCAGGCCTGCTTTGAAAGAGAGAGCCATACAGGTCCGTAGGCCATGTTGAGTCCTACCTGTTTGTGCAAACTAATACAATGAAAAGGAGCTTAAATTGATAACCAGTAATTAAAGTAGCAGCATAATAGCTTTAAATATAGTAAAAGTAAAATAAACACAGAGAGGTTTCAAGTTTACCTTGACTAAAGTCCAGCATCAGATCGAGCTTACCAGTAAGACAGCAGTTTTGGCACTGAATTCGAACAATTTCATCGTTGCACTGTTAGATTTTCCCCCACGACTTAATTTTTTAGTTTTAAAATCCATAGCTTGGGGAACTCAGGACCGCCCATTTATGTGTCTGTATGCATCCTAGCCTTGAGGAGCAGCAGCATTAAGAGGATAATTTTCATATTCATAGATTTCTGTCAAAACCACAGGGTGAAAAGAGCCGCATGTGGCTCAGGAGCCATGGTTTCTAGACCACCGATTTAGGGGTAGCATTTCAGCTGAAAGTGAAAACAAAGCTAAATCTCAGCCACCACAAGCATTGAACATGTGTAGCTTAGAATGCAGTTCTGCAGCGCTGAAGTGCTTTTAGCAGCAACTGATTTCTAATACTTATTTTTTCATTGTGTAACCGAGGATTTATGAGCATGTGGAGAAAAGGTTGAGGTGTGCTCTTGCTCTGAAGCTGACAGAGGCAGAAACCATCATGTTTTCCTCTCTTTCTAAATGTTAACAGCAGCCTGTTGAGGAGTGGAGGAGCTGGCAGCGTTCAAAAACAGGATAATCTGACTCTTTATTAGAGAGATACGGTACAGACGTTCAGGCATGATGTCATTTAAATCATTCTGCTTGACTTTCAGTTTCGCTTCCTGAGTTGTGGAGGGCATAATGCTGCCGTAGCCTTACTAGCTGGGGACTACAGAGCTGACAAAAGATCCTCTGACCAAAGGGAAATATCGCTTTCACTGTGTGTGTTGTTAAGTACATATTAGAAAGCATTTCTATTTCTGGACACAGCCTGACACAGCTTCTTCTCCTTTACGGCTATTAAAAATAAATCCATGTCTGCTCATTTAAATGATGCTTTGTTAGACTCGGAGTGGTCAGAGATGAAAAAGGTGTCCTGCTGTGAAAATTACTGCACAAGCTTTAGTACCATGTCGATGATTTAGCACCAGTGTCGGGCTGTTTCCAGATTAATGGGAGTCAGATGAGTCAGATGATGTTTCATAACTTTGTATCATGTGCTTTGTGAAAAATGTGGATTTGAACAGCATCAGCTCTGTGAGCTCCTTGTACACGAGTCAGCAGTCTTGGCCGGACTAACTCTGGACATTAAGCAAGAGTATTGTCCGCACAGCTTGGTACTTTTTCAAACTATAAAGCATCAGTGCCGTGCAAACATCTGTAATTTTCTCACTTTAGTTTATATGGACTTAACATTAATGGCATAGTCACATTACCGTCTACACTACCTATTATGGTCTTACTGTATAGACCTTTCAGTCTGAGAAGTTGATATATAGTGTATATAACATGTAACAAGTCATGCATTCATACAGCAGTTATTGTAGAAGTCAGTATTAGTACCTCATGTATGTTTTCTGATTTAGTTACGTCGATTTTTTACTTTTGTTAAAAGCGTCCCAGACAAAATTTGACTTAAGCTGCTTTTTAAACACACTCTAATAGATAATCTTTCATTTTTAGCTTATCCAGCTGAAGGCAGGACTATGTGTGTAGATGACATTGTGATCTGTAGTGAGAGTAGGAAACAGGAGGAAGACAGCCTGGAGAGGTGGAGGTATGCACTGGAGAGAAAAGGAATGAAAGTCAGTGAAACAAGACAGAGTACATGTATGTGAATGAGAGTGTGAGGCAGATGGAATGCCGAAGATGCAAGGAGTAGAGGTCATGAGGGGGATGTGTTTAAATACCTGGGGTCAACCATCCAAAGCAACAGACAGTGCATAGAAGAGAGTGCAGGCAGGGTGGAGTGGGTGAAGATGAGTGTCAGGAGTGATTTGTGATCTGCAATGAGTGAAAGGGTAGGTTTTCAGGATGGTAGTGAGACCTGCTATGATGTATGGTTTGGAGACACTGACAAAAAGACGGGTGGGTGGAGCTGAAGGTGGCAGAATTAAAGATGCAGCTCACTGGGAGTGACCAGGATGGACAGGATTAAAAAGAGTACATCAGAGGGACAGCTCAGGTTGAGAAGTTTAGAGATAGTCAGAAAGGCGAGGTTGAGATGGTTTGGACATGTACAGTGAAAGGATGGCGGTTATATTGGGCAAAAGGTGGTGAAGATGGAGCTGCCAGGCAGGAGGAGAAAAGACACCCATTAAGAAGGTTCATGGATGTAGTGGAGGAGCAGATGAAGAGGGTTTGGTGTGACAGAAGAGAATGCCAGGGGTGGGATCAGATCGATGGAGATGGTCCGCTATTGTGACCCTTAATAGGAGCAGCCGAAAGAAGCGGCAGCAGCTCACCTGGCTAAAGGCCTGATGAACCTATGCCACGGCGAGGCACCCATCATCTGTCCATCCCCAGTTCCCAGAGCACTGGTCAGATTTTAGTGAAACTTGCACACAATGACTGCCAAATGAGTCTTCACCCAAACTGCTCAAGGTTAAGGTAACAGTTGTAGTTTCGTGGGGACGTTTCCATTTTGAGAAGAATCACTGAGAGTATTGATCTGGATCGTAATATTCATAAAATGAGTGTTTGCGTGTGCCCCTCTGCCGTCTATACATAAGTAGGTTTTTTTTTCTTATTGATCTAGTAGAAATAGTGTCCACTGAAATGACCTCTACCTGTGAAATTAAGCGAGGTTTAAACCCTCCTTTGTGTTGGCTGCTTCAGCTGTAACTCAGCAGCAGAGCTTCTAGTCCTCTGTTCAGGACTGGCTTCACTCTCATCGAACTTTAGGATGAGTAACTGTCTGTCAATCTGTGGTTTAGATGTTGGGAAACATTTTGTTGCAGGCTAACAAGTTGTCATCACTTTGCTATATTCTTTTCCGCTGCTGTGCTATTCCTCAACTCCACCCCTATCCTCCCCTCTCATCCACTTGGTGACAGCCACTGACTGAAGTCTGGTAGCAGAAATGAGGAAACAAACAAAAATTGCTACAAAAGCAGATGCTCACTCTGCTCTGAAAAAAAGAGGACACATAAATTGGGTCAGTTATTTTCTTTTTTTTTTTTATTAGTGGTTCAAGCAAACAAGCGAAAGGTCCCTGGTTCAATTCCACACGGGGCCACAAGCCCTTCTCACCATGCAAGGTAGCATCAAGCAGGGCATCCGGTGTAAAACCTCTGTCAAATTACCGATGCAGATTAATCCGCTGTGGCGATCCCATGGGTGTAGCTGAAGGTACATTATTTTCATTTTTATTATTCTTGTTTATTTTTGGCTTCTTCAGGGGAGGACAATGGTAAGGATTTGGTAATGGTATTTTCATTTTGATACTTTCTAAGACTTCAAGTTAGGAAGCTGTAGCCAATAGCTGTCTGAGCCTATTTCAGCTGTCATCGGGTGTGAGGCGAGGTACGCTCTGGACATGTCGCCAGTCTATCAAAAGGCTAACTTAGCGAGATAGAAGAGCGTTCGTGCTCACATTCACACCTATGGCTAATTTAGAATCAGCACTTAACCCAATGAGCTCGTCATTGGGCTGTGGTGGGAAGCCAGATTATGTGGGGAGAACCTACGCGGCCACTGGGAGAACATGGCTTCAAACCCAGGATGCTGGGAGGCGACGGCGCGAACCACTGCATCACTGTGCTGCCCAAAACACACAGAAACCAAATGGTGACGTCACATTGGCTGCCTCCATCTTTTGTATACAGTCTTTGACATGAATAAGACTACATTTTTGCAGATTTGGGACATAGGTGGAGTTGCTCTGCTTCGCTTGTTTTGCACATGTTTAAAGTCCCAGATAACACAGAACTAACCCTTCCATGAACCTGTGTTTCTTCTGTGTGGGTTTGTCCAGGTGAACCTGTGTTCTCCAGCCAACAATGAAACCTACCAAGAGAGACTGCTTCGCCTAGAGGGAGACAAGGAGTCTCTGGTGCTACAGGTCAGAACTCACTGCTCTGATTTCTAGACAACAGTTTTCACTCAACATGTGATACAAAACCACTCTCTTAAAGACACGTGCAGTATATACACACACACACACACACACAGTGTGGTGTATGCTGCCTGTTTACTTTCATATCATATTTTCGGTTGGACTGCCACGACTCAAGTTCAGTCGAGATTATTTCTACAAACACATTTGAATCCCTGCCATATATGATCCAGGCGTTTGTCTGGAAGGATTTGTTCCACACTGGAAAAACATCTTTGCTTCTAATCTGTAATCCTGCGACTTAAGATATTTTGTGTTATTTCATAACAAAACATGCCCGGACACCTTCAAAACCGTGTGAGCGTGTGTTTACGGACAAATTGTGCACTAACCGTCTGGTGCAGCTAAAGATGATTATATATCTCTAAACTGTATTATGTCAACAGGTCCTCTGTGTCTTCAGATCTCTTTAATAGCCGGTTCGCGCAGCTGTGATTTACAGTCTGTCTTTACATTCCTCGTAGTTAATTTGTCGTTTTGGAACTGCCCCCCTAGGCTGTCTGCCCCTCTGTGTTCGTTTGTTTTATGCTCTGGGTGAGCCCACGTGAATGGATGATTTTTTTTTTTTCACGTTTAGTCTAAGTGCACCACCCATCTCGACGACCCTGGTTTGCAAAGCTGTCAGAAAGTCCATATCTCATTCCTCACCACCACCGCCCGCACACCTACTTGTCGCACATTCCTCAACTGACACTGGTCATGATTGGTTGATATCCAAGGTGACCGGGGCTTATTCTTTTCTGACTGGAGATTTAATTGGCTGTTGACAGTTTGCCCCCCTCCGTGGTGCTTTACTTTCACCTGCCTCTACTTTAGGACTGCTTATGCGAGGCACTGTCGTGCTCCAGTGTGTGCTAGTACACACACGCACACACACTCACACTGTGGTTAGTAACTAACTTCCTTGTAGCCCTGTCGAATGTTCACCTCTGTTTAGGTGTGTGGCTCAGAGGAGGTAAGAGATATTTTTCACTTTCTCTTTGGCATTCGGAGTTTATACAGTCATGGCAAGATCATGCGGTGGTGGTCCTGTACTTTTACTTACTTTGTGGTGCAACCATCTCAATACCATATATAGCAGGCATATGTTTTATGATTGTTGTAGAAGCGAAACACGCACAGGAGCTCAGAGATGACTCATTTACAGGCTTGTTCATTCATTTACTCACTTGTTCGTGATTCATAAGTGCTAGTAAAGGACAGGCTAATAGATCAGTCCCTCTGTAATAAAACTTGTTTTCTTAGCAGTTACATGTCGAGCCAAAAACTTGACGAAATGTTCTTTTGTGCCAGAGCGCCGTGAGACAGGACGTGGCTGCAGGGGTAAAAATCAGAGAAGCTGAAATGACAGAATCAGCTGCTGTCCAATGGATTTGGCATCATTTAGGAGAACAGGAGGCATCGGTGTGTGTGTGTGTGTGTGTGTGTGTGTGTGTGTGTGTGTGTGTGTTTGGCAGGAGGTGAATGTCTTGTCAGGGAGATTATAGTAAATGTGCAATGCATTCCTGAGTGACAGGCTGCTGAGTAAATGTGTGTTGTTTCGGAGCTGAGGTATGTCATGAGTGTGAGATTTTAAGGAAGATTAACACAGACATGTCATGTGTTAAGTCTTTACCAAAAATTATAGGCTTGTGAGGCCAGAAGCCAAATGATATATTGGCTTATTGGTCTAAATATTGCACTGGTACCAATATAACAGAATTTTTACTACTTAAAAATTTGGATCAGCTCCTCCAAATTTGTCTATTATCAGTCAGGGTGTAGTGTTGCAGAAATTATGTTTACCATTATGAACATGGTGCATTTTTCTATAAGTCTTGGGAGAAGTGATACACTTTTTTTTTTTGGTAATTTTGCCTTCATACACCACAGATGATTTTAAATCAGTCAAATGTTATTGAATTGTAGATTTTCCAGCTTTAATTGAAAGGGTTTTACAAGAGAGTATTGCATTATTTGTTTAGGAATTAAAGCCCCTGCCCCAACCCAAATTTTCAGAGGCTCAAAAGTAATGGGACAGTTGACTGACAAGCAGCTTCATGGCCAAGTATAACATTCCTTTGTTGTTCCATGAAAAACCAAGCAGATAAAAGATGTGGAGAGGATTACAAGTGCTGAACTTGCATTTGATAGATGCTGAAACTATCAACATGGGGTTCAAAAAGATGTCAATGCAATACAAGTAGGCCATTATTAGACTAAAAAACCAACCAGAGAGATGTCAGAAACTTCAGGAGTGGCCAAAACAACAATATGGATCATTCTTTAAAAAAAGAGAATTCACTGGCCAACTCAGCAACAAAAAGCCTGAAATACCACAGAAGACAAATAAATTGAATGAGCACCGAATTCTTTGCTTAGTTAAGAAACATTCCTTTGCATCATCTTGCCTAGTCAAGAACACTCTCCAGGAGGTAGTTGGGTCATTGATAAACTCTGCCATCAAGAGCTACATTTAAGAACAGGAAGGCCAGATTAGACTTCGCCAGAAAACATCTAAAAGCGTCTGCACAGTTCCGGAAAAGAAAGTTCTTTGGACAAATGAAACTAAGGTGAACTTGTACCTGACTGACCAATACCACATCATCTGTCAAACATGATGGAGGCAATGCTATGGCATGGTATGGTATGGGCAGGCATAGCTGTCAGTTGAACCTGGTCACTAATGCTGACTGATGATAACTACAGGGTGCAGGGCTATGCTCTCTGCTCAGATTCAGCCAAATGCTGCAACGCTGATCAGCTGGTACTTCACAGAGCAAATGAATAATGACCCAAAGCATACGTCAAAAGCAACCCAAGAGTTTCTCAAGTCAAAGAAATGGGATAATCATTAATGGCCAAGTTGGTAAACTGATCTCAAACCAACAGAGCAGCTTTTCAGTTACTGAAGACAAAACTGAAGGCAGAGAGACCCACAAGCAACAACCGAAGGAAACTGCAGTAAAGGCCTCTCAGAGCATCTCAAGGGAGGAAACACAGCATTCAGTGATGTCTATGGGTTCTAGACTTTAGGCAGTCATTGACTGCAATGATTTTTCTACCAAGTAATAAAAACAATCCCTATATTTAAAATTGTTAGTTTCTTCTATTCCTCTTGAGCAAGGGTGTCAAACTCGTGGCTCGTGGGCCTCTTCCGGCCCCGCCCCTACTTCCAGTCACCGATTTGATGTCAAAAATATCATGTAATTCGGCCCTTTAAAGCGCCACATTACAATTATTTAATTCAATGCGTTCACATTTCATTATATAATCGCAATGTGGCGCTTTAAAGGGCCGAATTACATGATATTTTTGACATCAAATCGGCGACCGGAAGTAGGGGCGGGGCCGGAAGCGGCCCGTGAGCCGCGAGTTTGACACCCCTGCTCTTGAGCCTCTGAAAAATTAATTTTTTGTATAATAATGGCTGCAATTCCTTAACAGCTAATGTAATTCTTTAGCCAAACTCCTTGAATTCAATCACGTTTTTACTACTTGATTTGAAGTCCACTTTAGTGGTGCCCAAAATGTGTCATTGTACAAATAATTATGGACAATTGTAAGTATCTGTTTACGTTGTGTGGGTGGTGTTTTTAGAGCATGACTGTCGCCCATCAGGTGAGCGTTCTGACTGACCAGGTGGAGGCCCAGGGAGAGAAGATCAGAGACCTAGAAAGTTCTTTGGAGGAGCACCGTCAGAAACTGGCTTCCACTGAGGAGATGCTGCAGCAGGTAAAAGAAAACTATGCAACATCTGTCACACAAAAATGTTGAACAGATAAAATATCGCGGTGTGCTAAAGGTCTGGTTTGATCAGATATGTAAAAGATAATTCCCTAAAACTTCAGTTTTAGTGATATATTGTATATAAAAGAGAGACACAGCCATTGTCACCTATTGGTTTCTAGATATGTTGAGGCTTTAACATTAGTATTTTAGCTGCTGCCATGTTGGCTTTTTGGAGCCAAAAGTGACCATATAAGGACAAGAAGAAGACATACTTTAACCATCCCACAAGGGGAAATTCCAAGTTTCAAATCTACCCACTCTGGGGCCACTGCCGCCCCCAAAAGTGACAGAAGTGTGGGATGCTAAGTTATCAGTTAAGGCTTGCAAGCTTGGCAAACAAGTTACATCTTTTGGCTATACAGTTGCAATGCACTGACGCATATACTGGCTAATTTGTGCTAAGAGAGGGCTGTTAAAGTGGAGTTAACCATGTAGCGGGCTTTATGATTAGTTAGAATTCTGTGCAGTTTCTGTCCAAACGGCAGAAGCATGGCAAAACTGTCAAGTTTCAGAGTAGCTGACAGCTATTTGGCATACCAGTTAATCAGAGAACTTTACCCCATGCAGAATTCATATGAGTTACTGATTAAAAAAACAAACCTGTACAGTTGTGATGAAAGGAGAAATTACCTATAAGACCGGGATGTAAAAATGTTGATTTCATTAGTAAAGATGGGAATTTTAACGTAGGAGTTTTGGGGAATTTTGCCTCAAGTTGCCATTAAAGGAATTGCGGATTGTGGGATTTGTATTAGTTCAGTTTTAATCAGTCAAGACAGGCGTCCAGGTGCACTGCAGTTTAGAGCAAGTCTTTTGCCAGTGCCGGTTACTTATCAGTGATCAGTTGTTAGACTCCTCATACTGTGTCACTACACTGTCCGCCTTCTCATAGAAGCGAACATTCGCCTCGCAGGCTCGAGCAATGTCACAGAAGTTGTTAACCTTAATTAATTTTGACTCAGTCAATATTTTAACTGCACTAATTTGCTCGTATTTAAACATTGCTCATGTTCATTAAATGTCACCCAGTCATTGTTATTGGAAATGAATGGATTAACAGTTATAATACTGAAGGTAGCATTGGTTTTAACTGACATGTTGTTAGTTTTTAAATATTAAGCCACTGATGTAATTGTAGTCCGCTGTCCAGCAGGATGTACACGTAAAACTGCTCGAAGTGTAGGAGTGAGTTGCTCCTGTAAATGAATAAATAAAGGAGTGGCACAGGGTTTTACTGAGGGTTCTAGTTTGACTTCATGCCTGCTGACCTCCTTTGACTCAGCACCTGTTCATCTATGTGGTGGGGATCACACAGACATCAAAACAAACTCAACACTACACAGTCTTTCTTGAGATGAGATTAATGAGATTTGACAAATATTACTCTTACAACAGGCTAACTTTGAAGGTGACCGCTTTAGATTAAGAATGTGGACTCTTCCGCTACCAGCATTGTCCCATTCATTGGTTTGGTGAGTCTTGTTTTCGGTTCAGTAAGTTGTTATTGGCCCTGGAGGGGGTTAGCTTCAGTCAAAACAAAGAAATAAGCCCCAGGCTTAAGTAGCAGATAAGACACTGGAATAACAAAAATGATTTTCATAAATCTATTCTTATACCCACCACTTGTCATTAAATCGTGTCTGTGTTTCTGTAGCCCTTAATCACAAGCATTTCTAAAAGGAGTTTAGAGAATGAGCATGTCTGATTCATTAACGGACTGTACTGTTCAGCATAACATTTGGTAAACTGTAAGTACTGTCATAAAAGATCACAAAATATATATTTGGAACTTGATTATGGTTTAGAAGAGTATTTGACTTGTAGATGGCTGAGTGAAAGTCAGTAATGGTGGTGGTAATAAAGAATATGATCATATGAAAGTACACCCTCTTTCAGTTGTGTACAAGGACATAAAATATCATCTCATCCTTACCAGGTTCTAAAATTATTTAAATCAAACCTTAAGTGTAAAAATACACATAAAAAATCCAAAATGAAGGAGGAGGAGCCATGTGTGGAAAATTTTAAGTATACCCTACGATTCAGTAGCTTGTAGAACCATATTTGGCAACAATAAATTGTACCAAATATTTTCTTTATGAGTTGTATTAGTCTCTCGTGTCCTTGTGGATTTTGGCCCACTCTTGTACAGTGTTTCTTTAGTTCTGTGAGGTGTTTGTGAGGCATTTGTTTATGCACAGCACTCTTAGGATCCCACTGTAACGTTGAGGTCTGGACTTTGACTGGGTCATTGCAACACTGTGATTCTTTTCAGACATTCTGTTGTAGAGTTGCTTCTGTGCTTGGGATCATTGTCCTACTGCATGAACTAATGTGACCCAACCCTTAACTGTCAGATGGCCTCACACTTGATTCTATAATACTTTGGTATACAGAGGAGTTCATGGTTGACTCAATGACTGTAAGGTGCCCAGGTCCTGTGGCTGCAAAACAAACCCAAGTCATCAGCGCTCCGCCACCATGCTTGGCAGCGGGTATGAGATGCTTGTGCTAATACTGTATGTTGTTTTTGCTTTTTGCCAAACAGGGTGTCACTTTGGTGTCATCTGCCCAGAGGGCAGTATTCCAGAAGTCTTGTAGTTTGTTATTACTTTGATTAAATTTGTCAACACCTCAAACCTGTGAGGGCTTTGATGCAAAGGTGTGTCAAGAATGGGTTGCCTGCATGACTTGCAGTAAAGACGGCGGGGCATCCAGCCATCCACAATTCATAAGAATCGCTACTCCTAGAGTATTGGTCAGATTTTAGTGAAACTCAGACACACTGATCACTTAATGGGTCTCCCCCCAAACTGTGCTCAAGGTCATATTTGTTGTTTTATTGGCACTTTTGAAGTTTCACAAGCGTTGCCACTCCTGAGGGTATTGCTCTAGATTGCGATGTGCATAAAATGAGTGTTTGCGTGTGCAACTCTGTGTTTATACTTAAATGCCATCATTAGATTTATTTATGGCATAAAAATGCATTAAGGTACAGCAGGTTAGGGCCAGTCAAGAATTGGGGCTGCTGTCCTGGATATGATGGCCTCCTTGTCTTCTCAGTAAATTTTAATTCTCATTTGTTTGTGCAATACAGCCAACCAATGAAAAGGAGACATCAGTTTTTCTTTCTTCACTCATTACAATAACCTGTGAATTGTGGTGGATTGTGAGCCAGATGAGCTGCTACGTCACTGATGTCCTGTAGATAAGAAAACTAAACTAAAACTAAACATTTTTGAACAATTAAAATTAAAATAAACTAACTGAATCCAACCTGGAAACAAAAACTGAACTTAGAAGAAAATAAGAATATAACTCCACGTTTAAAAGCGGGGGTCATGAGTTCGAATCCCGGTCAGACCCCACTGTGCCAAGACCCTTAGGCAAGGTCCCAACCGCAAGCGTGCCTCTGTCCACCCAGCAGTAAAAAAATGAGTACCAGTAAAATACTGGGAAGGTAACCTGCGATGGACTAGCGTCCCATCCAGGAGGACTCTAACTCCTAAGTCGCTTCAAGCTGCAGAAACCCGGGATAAGCTCCGGCCCGATGAGCCTTGTAGGCTCGGGTGTAAAAGCCCAACGGACTTTACCTTTTTTTTTTTTTTTTTTTCCATGTGTAAAAAAGAAGAAACTTTAACCCTGGGTGAAAGTCTCACCAAGATTTTACAAACAAATGAAACATTTTGCTCAGTTATCCTTTTTACCCCAACTGAAACTATTTCATTTGTCTTATTTAATAGTTTTGTTGACTTGAATACCAGTCCATACTGTAGGAAATGGATGGCAATAGAAATATGAATAATTATTTACTTTTATTACTCAAACTCCTGTCCATCAGTAAATATTATTGTCTGTGCGCGTCGTCATCTGTCCTTATTGAAATTCTAGATCACCGTGAGCAACTTAGCATGCTGACGTTAGAAATAAGTTCAAGGCAGTAATTGTAAGGAACCGTGCAGTAAATGTTTGCTCAGACAGCCTAGATTTCTTCTTAGTATCTACCAGGTCATCCTTTCTATACTTATACTTTGTGTAAGCATCACTACAGACAGTGGATCATACTAAATTGTTAGTGTAAAGTAGTGTGAAACATTAAATGTCTTCAGGTTTTTCCAGCTGCTTCGGCTGCCGTCACCAATGAAGCAAACTCATGAGCTCTGCCAAGCTGTACACAACAAGACTTCAGCTCTGTGCATCACAGAATCAGCCTTCTGTTCAGCCTCTTCAACAGGCTCTTTGTCCTCCTTGTTATCAGCGGAGAGGATAAAAAAGCCACAACCCCAAAATAAATACCCCACCACGGCTGTGACGTTTTTCTTCTTTGCATTGCCTGCTTTTATAATCAAGTAACTAATACTGTCAGTATTTTTAAACAAGTGATCTAAACCAGTTTTAGATCACTTGAATGAAAACAGTGAAGGCATCGAAAAAAAAGAAACCCCCAGTTTCTTTAGGAAGAATAAAGTTTTCCTGTGTTCTGTCAATTTCAAAATGTTTCAGTTTCTTTCACGCTATGCAACATTTCAGGCTGACAATACATTTTCTGCTGCTACTGGTCTTTTCTGGCCAGTGATTTTGAGTTGGAGGTTTTCACTGGTTTTAGTGCAGCTGATCTGCAGCTCTTGTCCTGGTTTGTGGTCGTTTGTTAGTTCCCATTCACAGTTTATGACTTCTGCTCAAACAGCTAATGTGATAGGAGCTGTTTGGCTTGCAGAGGTGAAGGCTGAGCGTGGAGAAAGATAGCCGTGCACGCGTTATGGTGTAGTCTGTTGCGTATTTTGATTTTATCATCTTTCAGTTATGTGCCTCTTAAATCTTCTCCATATATAATTATAGGGCACGTCTGAAGGATTTAAAAGGTGGCAACATGTCTGCTTCTGTAGTGTCTGTCTGTGTCACTGGTTATGAGTGTCCTGGTTTTGATCATACTGGGACTGTGACACATTTGATAAATTCTTAGATTTTTTTCTGTTTTCAACACAATGTAACAGTTTTGAAATGGTCATTGTGACGTTTTAAAACTGTTGCCTTGACTCGCTTGATATATCCTGTCTACTAAGCAGCGTTTACGAAGGGACATCATTTCCTTTTCTCTCCTCACCACGACAGACTGTACTGCATCCGTTAAAGTGAAGCTGATTTACTGGTTGATCTACACTCAACACCAATTTATTAGGTATACCTTACTTGTACTGGGTTGGACCCCCTTTTGCCTGCAGAACTGCCTTAATTCTTCATGGCACCGATTCAACAAGTTGCTGGAAACACTGACATGACGGCATCAAGCGGTTGCTGCAGATTTGTCAGGCTGCAAATCCATGATGGAAATCTCTCATTCTGTTATATCCAAAAGGTGCTTTATTAGATTCAGATCAGGTAACCATGCAGGCCGTTTGAGTGTATTTCTCATGTTCAAACCACTTTTGAGATATGGTGTGTTATCCTGGTTGAAGCAGCCATCACAAGATGGATTCACTATGGTTATAAAAGGATGGACATGGTCAGCAATAATGCTCAGGTAGGCTGTGGTGTTTAAATGATGCTCAGTCGGTACTAAGGGGCCCAAAGAGTGCCGAGAAAATATCCCACACCAGTCACACCATCACCAGCCTGAACTGATGCTGACGTTTCATGTCGTTTGTGCCAAATTCTGATCTTGCTACCCAGTTGCCGCAGCAGCAATCAAGAATCATCTGACAAGTTCAAACAAAGAAAGTGCAGCAAGTGAAGTTAGGCTAGTTAACATAATGAGCTGCCATAGAAGTTTATGGGGTTAGCTTATTCTTTGTGAAAGTACATGTTACGGTTCAGTTAAGGATGGATAGCACATTCAAGTGGCCGATTAGCAGTCAACTGAAAATGAACAAAACTGCAGCGAACAAAGTGTCTGGGCTGACCCCATTAATAACAAGGTTAGTATTGATACTGTATGCTTTGGCGTGGTTTGAAATGTTTTCTACCGACAGTCACAACCCACTGTCATCCCAACAGTGATTAATTTTTTGAAGGGTTACAATAAAAAGTGGTTAGCACTGTTGCCTCACAGCAAGAGGGTCAGGGTTTGAATTCTATGTGGAGTTTGCATGTTCTCTCCAGGTACTCCGGCTTCTGCCTACAGACATGCAAAGGGGCTATAGTAGGTTAAATGGCAGTTCTAAATTCTCTCAGTGTTGGCCCTGCGATAGACTGGCAACCTGCCTCTCACCCTGACAGCCTGGATAAGTGGAAGAAAATGGAGGGATAAAATAAAAAACTGTACAGGGTAGGAGGGCAAATGAAAAGTTTGTAGGACTAATGCCTATTCAGAAATGGATTGACTTAGCACAGCAGCACACTGGAAAACGCCTCAGTTACCCATATTGAGATAGACTTGGAAATATGGTTGACAAGCAGCACATTCCATGCGAAATATTCATGTTTGTGGATAATCACAGTGTAGTATTCACACGAGCACACACAAACATGGTGTTTGTCTGTGTTTGTGAGAGAGAAGCGACAGAGTTCATCCAGCCATGTAGCATTATGTGTCAGCGCTGCAGGGCTGCTGTTTGCTGCAGGAACCACAACTAATCTAATAAGAAATAGTCCTTAACACACACACACACAGTGCAGTGGTCTCATGCTAAAGGGAATCCACCCACACATGTAGTCATACTGTGACTACATGACCTACTGTGCCTTTATTTAGACACAAGAATTACTGTGCTGAGACATTTCTGTCTACATGACTTATAATGCTATGGTTACATAGTATCCTTAACGACACAAGATATGCACATGCACAAACATGCATGCAAAGATTCCATCAAGGGTCATTATGTTTTAATATCTTGCTGTGTTCATTAAAAAAGTAACTGACTCAACAGCACCAATCATTCACAATCCTTATAATTCCCATCATCATTTCTATCTCTAAAATATCAACAGCCCACTAATTCCCGACCATTTTTGGTTTCCATTCATTCCCTTGTGATTTTTGGCTAAAACCAAACCACAGGCGTAAGGGCCTGGGTTTTCTTAAACTACAATGATTGATAGTGATCCATTTTAGATTCAATAAACACATGTGCAGGAAAAAACTAGCAGTGATTTAGCAGCCAGTGGCCATGAAATGTCAGTAAAATTCAGCAAGTTGTAGCAATGATCGTCAAAAAAGCACTACATGCATTCCTGGCTGTATCAATATTTTAAATTGATGACATTGTGCAGTTAACACACAGGTCATTTTTACATTGATATTCCACCTATCCATCTTCTGCTGCTTATCTGGGTTGCAGAGGCGGCAGTCTGAGCAGAGACACCAGGCCCTCCTTCTCCCCGGCCACTTCCTCCAGCCTTCTGGGGAAACACCATGGTGTTTTTAAGAAAACCAAGAGACATAATCTCTCTAGCATATCCTGGCTCTGGCCTGGTTCCTCTCTCTGATAGGACATGCTTAAAACACCTCACCTAGTAGGCAGGTGGCATCCTGGTCAGATGCCTAAACCACCCCAGTTGGCTCCTTTCAGTGTGGAGGAGCAGCGGTTCTACTCTGAGACTCTGCCAAATGACCGAGCTCCTCATCTTATCTCAAAGGGAGAGCTCAGGCACCTGTCAGAGGAAGCTCATTTCCACTGCTTGTATTTGTGATCACATTCTTCTGGTCACTGCCCAGAACTCGTGACCATTGGTGAGGGTAGGAATGCAAACGGGTAAATTGGAAGCTCAGTTTCCTCTTTATCACAACAAACCAGATCAGAGTCTGCATCACTGCAGTGCCCCTCAGTCATGAACAAGACCCCAAGATACTTAAACTCCTCCACTTGGGGCAGCAACTCCCTCCTGACCCAGGGTGGGCACTGGACTCTTTTCCAGTTGCGAACGATGGTCTCACGCTTGGCTGCAAACCACCCAAGTGGAAGCTGGAGATCATGGCTTGACGAGGCCAACAGAATTGCATCATCTGCAAAAAGCAGAGATGAGATCCTAAGCTTGCCAAACCTGACGCCCTCCACCTCTTGGCTGCGCCTTGAATATTCCTCAAAGTTTATTTCAAACTTTCCCTCAACACTGATAAAAGGAGACACAATACTCCTAGGTTATGAACTTTGCAGGAGATTTCACACTACATCAAGTAACATGATGCATAAGAGCAGAATTTTCTTAACTTGGTGTGTATTTTTATGTTCGTTATGGGAATGCATCCATACCAACTTCTGAGGCCGATAAATGACTCCTGAAGTGCCAAAACTGTAGTTCCTTGTGTGGCCACACGAGGTTACCTTTAAAACATTAATTCCCCATAAATTCCTGTTTTAAAATGCCCAATTTAACAGCAATTAAAGTGTGTTTACAAAAATAAAATAAAACTATAGCTGATTGTTACCTTCATTTAAACAGGGGGTGATTTACGTTGATGGTGCCGGTATAGTTCATGGATACAGCTTGCAAGCCAAACTTTCAAGCCTTTGCTGGTAACTTACTACTCCAGTTCAATCCAAATGTGGTGACTTCTGGCTTCATGAAACCAACATGGTGGTGGTCAAAATGCTAATGTTGAGATTTCAAATTGTAGAGTCCATAACCAACGGTGTGTCGTCTTCTTCTTTCGGCTGCTCCTGTTAGGCGTCGCCACAACGGATCATCTGCCTCCATCTCACCCTATCCCTTGCATCCTCTTTCCTCACACCAACCCTCTGCATG
>VUQH01053278.1:9937-42628 GCA_015106775.1 Etroplus canarensis | reverse complement strand
CAATTGAATTAAATTTTATTTATAAAGCACCAATTCACAACAAAAGCCGCCTCAAGGTGCTTCACACTGTAAGGTAAAGACCCTACAGTATTAAAGAGAAAACCCCAACAATCCGATGATCCCCTATGAGCAAGCACTCGGTGACTGTGGGAAGGAAAAACTCCCTTTAACAGGAAGAGACCTCTGGCAGAACCAGGCTCAAGAAGGGGCAGCCATCTGCCTCGACCGGTTGGGGGTGAGGGAGAGAGAAGAGAGAAAGGAAAGCAAAGAGAAACACAGACTATGGGAGAGAGAAGACAACATTTAATGACATGCAGCAGCAGCAAATAAATGCATGGGGAGTAAAAAGAGGTGGGTGGAGAAGAAATGCCCAGCACATCACAAGAAGCCCCCAGCAGCCTAAACCTATTGCAGCATAACTAAGCGCTAATTATGAGCTTTATCAAAAAGAAAAGTTTTAAGCCAAATTTAAATGTAGAGAGGGTGTCTGCCTTCTGAATACAAACTGGGAGCTTGTTCCACAGTAGAGGAGCCTGATAGCTGAAGGCTCTGCCTCCGATTCTACTTTTAAAAACTTTAGGAACCACAAGTAGGTCTGCACTCAGAGAGAAGTGCTCTATTGGGAAAATATGCTACAATGAGGTCTTCAAGATAGGATGGGGCCATATTGTTCAAGATTTTGCAAGTGAGTAGAAGGATTTTAAATTCAATTCTGGATTCAACAGGGAGACAATGAAGAGAAGCCAAAACAGGGGATCTCTCTTTCTAGTCCCTGTCAGTGCTCTCACTGCAGCATTTTGGATCAACCGAAGGCTTTTTAGGGAGCTTTTAGAACAGCCAGATAACAATGAATTACAATAATCAAGCCTAGTGATAAATGATGAACTAGTTTTTCATTATCACTCTGAGACAGGATGTTTCGAATTTTGGTTAATATTGCGAAGATGGTCAAAGGCAGTCCTAGATATTTGTTTAATGTGAGCATTAACGGGCATATCCTGATCAAAAATGACTCCAAGATTCCTCACAGTGTCACTGGAGGCCAAAGCAATGCCGTTCAGAGTAAGTATCTGGTTAGAAAGAGTGTTTGAGGTTTTTAGGGCCAAATACAATAACCTCAGTTTTGTCTAAATTTAAGTAGAAGATTACAGGTCATCCAGGTCTTTGTGTCTTCAAGACATGCCTGTAGTTTAACTAACTGATTTGAGCCATCTGGCTTCATGTATTAATATAGCTGGGTATCATCTGCATAGAAATGAAAATGTATTCAGTGTTTTTAATCATATTTCTTAAGAGAAGCATGTATAATGTAAAGAGTATTGGTCCCAGCATAGAACCCTGTGGGACTCCATGACTAACTTTTTTGTGTGAGGAAGACTCCTCGTTTACTACCTCCCAATGCATCCACTGGCATGTGACACTGGCATATCAGAGTGTGAATGTGTTTGTGACAGTTAAATGTGCTTAAAGACATAGAATAAAGCACTGTATGAATGAGGCTTGTTGTAAAAAGTGATTTGAGCGCTTAGAGTAGAAAAGTGCTATACAAGTACCAGCAGATTTATCTTACAATACAAACAACTTTGTTACTAAAATGAATAAATAATTGTGATCTCGATATTAAGGAAAATAATCATTTAGGACATAATAGCACAGCCTTAACCTGACATCCACTCACCGGTACTTTTTTCTGTGTTACAACAACTGCACAGTCCTTCCCCCTGACTGCTACTGATGTGAGCCCACCTTGGTTTATAGCCTTGAAAGCATATTCTGCAAAAGAAAACAAAAGTGTGTCTTTGAGCAACTGACAACAGTAAACAAATTTAGGAAATACAGCGGCTTCCAAAAGTATTAATCCCCCTTGGCATTTTTTCTATTTTTTGTTACAAACCTGTAATTTAAATAGTTTTTTTATCTTTTATTTTATGCAAACATTTTTACACAAACTCATCAAAATTTGTGAAGTGAAATTATTATTTTTTTAATATTTGAAAAAAAAAAAAAAATTAAAAAAACAATAAAAGGAAAGGGGTACGTGCATATGTATTCACCCCCAAAGTCAATACTTTGTAAAGCCACTGCTTGAAGCTGTAATTGCTGCAAACGGTGCTCTTCGGGTATGTTTCTATGAGCTGGTTACATCCAACCACTGGGATTTTTGCCCATTCTTCAAATCAAAACTGCTCCATCTCCTTCAATCTGGATGGGTTCTGCTGGTGTACAGCAATCTTTTAGTCATGTCATAGATTCTCAGTTGGATCAAAGCCTGGGCTTCGACTAGGCCATTCCAATACGTTGATGCGTTTCCCCTTAAATCACTCCAGTGTTGCTTTAACAGTATGCTTAGGGTAATTGCGCTCCTGGCAGGTGAACCTCTGTCCCAGTCCCAAATCTCTGGAAGACCGAAACAGGTTTTTGTCGAGAATTTCCATGTATTTAGAATCATCCACCATTCCTTCAGTTCTGACCAGTATCCCATTCCCTGCTGACGACAAACAACCCCACAGCATGATGCTGCCACCACCATGCTTCACTGTGGAGATGGTATTCTTGGGGTTGCAACAGGCATAGTGTTTTCCTTGATGGCTAAAAGTTCAAGTCCCATCTGACCAGAGGTCCTTCTTCCATATCCTCTTCTTTTGGCTGCTCCCGTTAGGCGTTACCACAGTGGATCATCTACCTCCATCTCATCCTATCACCCTACCCTTCCTTTACACCAACCCTCTGCATGTACTTCATCTCTACATCTGTGAACCTTCTCTGTGGTCTTTTCCTCCTGCCTGGCACCTCCATCTTAAACATCCTTTGTCCAATATATCCAAACTATCTCAGCCTTGCCTCTCTGATTTTATCTTCACACTTCTCATCTTGCACTTGTGGAATTTCCCACATCTTCTGGTGAACTCTAAACGTGCTTTCTTAATTTTTCCATAAGCAATGGCTGTTTTCTTGCCACTCTTTCATAATGCCCTGCTGTGTGGCGTCTACTGCTTGTAGTGGTTCTATGGACAGGTACACCAGTCTCTGCTGTGGAGCTTTCCAGCTTTTTCAGGGTTACCTTTGGTCTCTCTGTTGCCTCTCTGATTAATGCCCCCTTTGCCCGATCTGTGAGTTTTAGTGGACAGCCCTTTCGAGGCAGCTTTGTTGTGGGTCCACACTCTTTCCACTTTGTGATTATTGATTTAATGGTGCTCCATGGGATTTTCAAAGTTTCATATTATTATAAACCAACCCTGCTTTGTACTTCTCCACAATCCTTAGTCTTCATGGTGCCTCTTGATTAGTGGTGCTGCAGACTCTGAGCCTGGGCCTTTGAGAACAGGTGTATATATACTTACACCAATTGACACTTAGACTGCACACAGGTGGATCTTATTTAACTAATTATGTAACTTCTGAAGGTAACCGGTACCACCAGATCTTATTTAGGGATCTCACAGCAAAGGGGGGTGAATATATAAGCATGCGCCACTTTTCATGTTTTTAATTTCTGAAAAAAATAAAATACTTTTGCAAGCCACCGTTGTAAACAGCACCAAACAGAGGCAGCATTCACTGACTTGCTCAGGCAGAAAATTAATGTCACAAGTAAAGTAAAACTGCTGTGTCACCTGATTGGCTGACAATGGATTATTTACTGATTCTGTGAGCTCAGTGAAGTTTTGCTAGAAACCCTCCATCCAAAGTAGTGGTAGTAAAGAGGGGGCGTGTGAAGCTGTACTTATAAACCATATATATTAGTAAAGTTAGCAGAGGAGGTTCAGCAGAGGTAGAATGACTGATGGTTAGAAACAGCAGCACAAGTGAAGTCCAGCTGAGGTTCATAAGAGAATAACTGCCGAGTTATAACACAGATAACAGCTTCTCTTTCAGTCCATTCAACTCCTGCAGCTACCTAAGCCTAAACATAATGCACCATAAAGACACATGAAGCTGTATTTAAAAGCCCAAATATCTACACTGATGACAGGCTGAGTCTTTCAGCAATGAATCAGCTTGCTTTCCTGTAACGCTAACCACGCTAACTAGCCTAGCAGCCGGTTAGCTGTTATGATCCCTCCGTTTTGTTTAAAAGCTGGAAAAGTAGACGAATATTAACAACTATCACAGCATCACTAAGACCACAGCGGCTCATATGATACCGGTTTCATTTTGGCAGCTCGCTGTTTATGAGCTGTGAGAGGAGCTAAGCGAACCATGACAGAGCATTTAGCGAGCAAACAAGAGAGCCTGCAAACCGGCTTCTAATGGTAACGGATCCCCATACTGACCGACTTGATAGAGTCTGCCCTCAGGAGAGAAGATGGTAATGTGCCGATCGAACCCTGCACTTGAGCCTCGGGACATTTTATACGCTTAAGTTGGCCGAGAAGTTCGTCCAAATGAATCTGCAAACAGACTTCATGCACTGTATTTCTACCCGGAACTGAACTGAAGGGACGAGATCTACATCCGGTGTCAGAGGCCTGCCGAAGGAGCTACTGGTTTCTGAAAATTTACAGCATCATAAAACTCTTTTTTAGCTGTTTATACCAAGGAGGATTAGGGCCACATCAAAGGAAAGGGTTTAAAAAAAATAAATATATATATGCATTTTGAGGATAAACTTGAAATTTCAAGAACAATTTCTAAATGTGGAGAATGAAGGTATCATTTCTAGTTGTTACTATAAGTAGTGCAGAGCCACTAGACCCCAAAATGCACCTGACACAAAATACCAAAGGAGTCAGTGAACTCATACTTTACACTATAGGTAAAAACCAAACAAAAAAGCAGGTGGGGTGGGGGTAAATTTCTGATAAAAACTCAGAATTTAAGTTGTAAATTTAAGAGAAAACATTGGCAAATTTGTGAGTAAAAGGGGCGAATTCATGAGAAAAAAACAGCAAATTTACAAGAAAAAAACACGTTGGATTTGTGGAAAAAGTGGCAAATATATGTGAAAAGGTGGAAAATTCAAGAGAAAAAGTGGAAACTTTACAAGAAAAAACTAGCAAATTTCCGAGAAAAAAGTGATAAAGTTAAGAGTAAATATTGGCAAATTTACAGATAAAATGGGAAAACTTATGAGAAAAAAGCAGCAAATTTATGAGAAAAAAGTGGCAAATTTCTGAAAAAAAAAACCCACGTCAAATTTGTGAAGAAGTGGCAAGCATAAGAATAAAGGTGGAAAATTCAATAGAAAAAGTGGAAATTTTACAATACCAAACTGGCAAATTTCTGAGAAAAAAGTGGTAAAGTTAAGAGTAAACTGGCAAATTTACAGATAAAGTGGGAAAAATATATGAGAAAAAGCATCAAATTTACGAGGAAAAAACATCAAATTTGTGAGAAAAAAGTTCCAAAATTACAAGAAAAAAATTGGTTTCCCTGAAGATTTGGCAATTGTATGAGGAAAAGGGGGCAAATTTGCCAGGAAACGAGTCAAATTTTCAAGAAAAAAGTGACAAATTAACAAGAACTAAAAGATAAATTTATGAGAAAGAGCTTAGAATTTTCGAGATTGAAGTTGTAAATTAATGAGAAAAAGGTGACAAATTTGTGAAAAACCGCGTTGCAGTCCTATACCTCAGAATCGGTAGCAGTAATGAAATTATTTCTGTTTTAGCACATAAACACAGTGTGGTCATAAGTATCAGTACTTTGAAGAGTGGTGCAGAAAACTGCATACTTTTAGAAGAAACAATTCACACAAGAGCTGGCCACATTTGTGAAAAAGGAAATAACTGGTAATGGACAGATGCGAGAATATCAATGGTTACACCTCCGTGTTTGCTGCATCAGAATGGTAACTGGACTGGGACATATAGTGCTTTTCTACTCTAACTGAGCTCTCAAAGCTCTTTTTACTACATGCCTCATTCAACCATTCACACACACAATCATACAGCGCTTTATTCTATGTCTTAAGCACATTTAATTATTGTGCATCAGGAGCAGTTTGGAGTTCAGTGTCTTGCCCAAGGACACTTTGGCATATAGACTGGAGAAGTCAGGGATTGAACCGCCTCAGACGACATAATAGGACTGCTGAACGGGTTGTTTGATCCTAAAGGTGTTGAGCTCAGGTGTGCGCACTGTCTTAGACACATGTATTATCACAACAAAGGTCCTAATGCTTTGTGGCGCATAGATTCCTACAATAAACTGAAGCCATACAGAGTGCCATGAGGGTTTTAAAACAGCATTTCAAGTGTTTGCTCTGAATAGTATTTTGGCTTTATTCTTGAAATGCTAATTTGACCTTTTACTCAAAAAATGATTTAAACTTTTTTCTACAAATTTCGACTTATATTCTCAAAATTTAAAACACTTTGAATAAACCATTCTATTTTTTTTTTAAATTTCTAATGTGTCCCTAATGCTCCTTCGTATGTTTAAACTTCACTGCTTTGCAGTAGAAAATATAGACAGGTTTTCCGCTTTTTTCCTTGCTAGTACACTTACACTCACTTGCTACTTCATAAGGTATACCTGTTCAAGTGCTCTTTAATTAAAATATGTAATCAGTCAGCCACATGGCAGCAGCTCAGTACATTTAGGAATGTTGTCATGGTCATGACGACCTGCTGAAGTCCAAACTGAGTATCAGAATGTGGAACAAAGGTGATTTAAGTGACTTTGAATGTAACGTAGTTGTTGGTCCCCGATGGCCTGGTCTGAGTATTTCTGAGACTGCTAATCTACTGGAATTTTCCTGCATTACCCTCTCCAGGGTTTACAGAGAATGATCTGAAAAAGAGAAAGTATCCAGTGAGTGGCAGTTCTCTGGGCATAAAAGCCCCATTGATGCCAGAGGTCAGAGGAGAATAACCAGAGTGCTTTGAGCTGACAGTAACTCAAATAACCACTGGTTGCAACCCAGGAATGCAGAAGAGCATTTCTAAACACACGTCGAACCTTGAAGCAGACCTACTAGAGCAGCAGAAGATGACACCTGGTGCCACTCCTGGAAACTGACGAAACTGCAGATGATCCGCTTTGGCAACAGGAAGCAGGTGAAAGAAGAAGAAGAATTTGAACATCCTTTAAATGCCGCAGTCCACCTGAGTACTGTTGCTGACCATATCCATCACATCCCTTTATTTAATTTTTCATTTCATTTTATTCATTTAGCAGGGACAGTGCATGTTAATGGACATCAATACAAGGAGGGGCTTGTATCCCCACCTAATTCCAGGTATAGATACAAGCCCCTCCTTCCAAGGAGGGTTGCATCGAGAAAGGCATCCAGCGTTAAACCTCTGCCAAATTATCGATGAGGATTAAACTGCTGTGGCGACCCCTTTGGGAAAATACCAGGGAGCAGCCAAAGGTGCTCCCTGGTTAAGATGTAAAGATGCTAGATTATAACAAAATATCTGTTATGTAGAACTTCAAATAAATGACAACAGTGTACCCATCTTCTGATGGCTGATTCCAGCAGGTTAACACACCACCTCACAAAGCTCAAATCATTCAGTACTAATTCCTTGACAGTGTACTCAAAGGCCTTCAAAGTCACCAGATCTCAGTCCAACAGAGCACCTTTAGTGCATGGTGGAATGAAAAATTCACATGATAGATGTGAAGCCAACAAATCTGCAGCAACTGTGTGATGCTATCCTGTCAATATGGACGAAAATATCTGACAAACCTTTCCAGCACCTTTTTGAATCTAATGAGGCATTTCTAAAGGCAAAAAAGGGGGTCAAACCTGGTACTAGCAAGGATTATCTAATGAAGAGGCTAGTGGCCATTTTCACTATTATGGAATTTTTTGTTCAGGACTTTAATTTGTAATTTTTTGCTCCAATATAACATAACATTTAAGCTATTTCTATAAGTATGTTCTAAATACTTCTTGCACCATACTTGCTTGTGTAATACTGATATCTAACATAATAAAAAAGTGTCAAGAGTAGCTGTGTGCATACAATAAAATAGGTAAAAGGAAAACTAAAGGCAGGAATACACTATGTAGCCACAGATATCACCTAATAAATAATAAAAATTATCCAGTTTCAGGGTCCTGTTGGGCATATTGCTCATGTTTGCAAAGTACATAGGTTTAAAAATGGAAATAAGCCATTATTAACACCAGTGTTTTGGTAACAAAACTAAAAGTTAGTATTGCTTTTTTGGCTTAGCGCTCTCCAGTGGGTCCCAGTCAATGTTCCCTCTAAGTTGTGCACTTGCGCTGCATGGATTTGCTGCACGCATGTGCGCTGCATAGACTTCCCGCATGCATGTACGCTGTATGAACTTGCTGTGCGCATGCGCACTGCATAGATTTGCTGTGCGTGGAGGATGCCGGAGCAGTGCGCTATTGCGCATGCGCACAACTTAGAAGGAACACTGGTCCCTATGGGTTTTGATAAAAAGGCTTAATGAATAGGAAAATTACCCTCTTAATTTTGTTGAACCTTAATTGCAGTGGCTAGCATTGACATATAAACATTAATGTATATCATATTTTGTCCCCCTAGCTTTGGATTACAAATCCAAAAAAAGGAAAAAATCAGAGGAAATGACAGCTGGACTGTAGTCAAACTCAAACTGAAACTTTGCTTTTTTCGTCTATTACTATATTCAGAGCTATTCAGCTGCTAGTTGATCTATTATCAAAGCAGGATATTTTTAATTTGATTAATTTGCACAAACAGGTAGGTCCCAAAGTCTCCTGCATAGACTTATAGCTACTCTGTGTCAAAGTAGGCTTATACTGCTAATATGTAAGTAAATAATAATTTTAGTTATTACATGCAATGCAACAAAAGCACTGTTATACTGCTATAATGAAAATACAGAGTGAAAGTACTAAATAGTAACTTGTCCTCTCCAGAGTAGTCACACAGTAAAGGTTTTAATTATTTACATGCATTAGTAATGTTGATATACTGATTTATATTTAATAGGTTGTGTCAACTTCATTAAATTAATAGAAGACATACGTTATTTACATGGGTTGGAAAATTCTTTTGTTAGAGCAGAAAAAAATAAGATTAACACAGCAAACATGTAACTAAAAGCTTAAATAAGCAGGCAATATAAGGTCCAAATATGTTTTGTGGCTCTATACAGATGTTTTGAGGTTAAGAATTACTTAGAAATGGCTCTTTTGACCCCTGGCTTAGAACTTTACAGCATTCCTAATTCTAATGAAAACTGATTATCAACACTGCTTCATGTTCTGTAGAAAATGATGTCAGAATTCTGTATTGCATCTCAGATAGTTGTTAAAAATTGTGACATACGACTGACTGCCGGAGGTGATGATAACATCATAAACCTCGCTGATCTTGTGCTATCATGCTTCTTTTATGTAGATATCATAATATAGATATGTACCTTTCGGCTGCGCCCTTGTATTCTCCACCAAGGGGTCGCCACAGCGGATTAATCCGCATTGGTAATTTGGCAGAGGATTTATGCCAGATGCCCTTCCTGATGCAACCCTCCATGGTGAGAGGGGCTTGTGTCCCCACCTGGAATCAAACCAGGGAACTTTTGCTTGTAAGACAAATGCGCAAACCACTACGCTACCAGATATAATGGAGACCATATGTTATAGGAGTCTTGTAAGACTAAAAAAAGTTTTGCATTACACCCATTTTTGGTCTAATTGACACCATTAATAAATGTTCAATTGATGGCTAAAGAAAGATAAAAGATACGCAAATAGAAAAAAAATAACATACAGCTGTGAAGTCTTTGTGACCCACAACAATGAGGAAGTAATGCATTTTATAATTTCCTGTTAGCACATGATGGTTACATATGTTGGTTGTTGTTATGCAGGCTGCAAAACAAAGGTACAGACTGGGTTCAGTTAAAATGTAACACTGAATTGGAATTCAGCAAAAACGATTATAGCTAGAAAGTTTTTCTTACTGTAGCAGAAAAAGCATGTTGCCGACAGCATTATCTGTCCTCGATGTGAGCAACTGCATGTCAGCGAGGTAGAAGGTGCATTACAAAGAGCCGAATGTTTTTTTTTATTAGTCACACCTTGGGAAAGGTTTGACTGTTTTCCATGAAAAAGGTGTATGCTGGTTGACTGGCATATTTGGCTGGTATTCTTAGATGGAAAGGTGCCATCATTAATTCATGTTTGTTACACTTTGGGCTTTCCCCACCAGTCACATTTTCTGTGAAAAAAGTACATACTATCCAGATAAATTCTAGAATTTAATTGCTAAACTAGTTTACCTTGGTAATCCTTTCAACTGTGAGAGTAAATTATCCCTATAGTACTTTATATTGTGTAGTATTGAGGTTTCTTTTTTCCTGTTATGGACACTAACCAAATTTCTGCATGACCTTAAAAGGTAAAGTTGTAACTGTACACTCATGTGTAAAAGAAAGTACACCCCCTTTCAGTTCTATGGTTTTACATATCAGGACATATTGAAAAAATAATGTGGTCCTTAGTAGGTCTTAAAATGAGGTAAATACAACCTCAAATGAAGGCCAAAACTTGGCATATTTCAACGTGTCACTATTTATTTAACACAAGTTAAGTCAAAATGCAGAAACAGTGTGTGACACTAAGTACACCCTAACTGCTTCTCGGAATCAGAATACTTTATTAATCCCAGTGAGGAAATTGCTTATATTCTGTAGGAATTGAGAGGGTAAGTAGCAGTCATGTGCTTCTCATCAAATGCACTTAATTAATTGATCATCAGCTAGTGTGACCACTTTTATAAAAGCAGATGTTTTGGCTATTTGCTGGTCTGAAGCATTCAGGTGTGTGTTAACACAATGCCTTGGAAAGACATCAGAAATCTTCTCAGAGAAGCAAGTGTTGCTGCCCATCAATCTGGGAAGGGTTATCAGGCTATTTCCGAAAAATTTGAAGCATGTCATTCTAAAGATTATTCAAAACTGATCAAAAACAATCAAGACACTTGCCTATCTTCTCGGGAATGGATGTCCCAGTAAATTTGCCCAATGGCAAAACCTTGCAACACTTGGAGAAATTGTAAAGAGCTGCATCTCTGATTCTATGGGCCTCAGTTAGCATGTTAAATGTTAACAGTACCACTAGAAAAAGACTGAAGTATGGCTCGTTTAGAAGGCTTGCCATGCTTATCTCTCTAAAAAGAACATGGCAGCACAGCTTAGGTTTGAAAAAATGCATTGACATGAGTTCTGGAACGATGTACAGACCAAAGTGGAGATGTTTGGCCATAATGAAATGCAGCGCATTTGGTGAATACCAAACACAACATACCAGCACAAAAACCTCAAACCAACTGTCAAGCACAATGGTGAAGGAGTGATGATTTGGGCTTATGTTGCAGCCACAAGACCTTTGCCACCTTGTGGTCATTGAGTCAACCATGAACTCTGTATACCAAAGTATTCTAGAGTCTAATTTAAGGGCAACAACTCATGCAACAAGACAGTGATCTCAAGCACAGCGGCAAATCTACAACAGAATAACTAAAATAGAAAAGACCCAAGGTGCTGCATTGGCCCAGTCAAAGTCCAGACCTCAACTCAATTGAAATGCGGTAATGTGGCCTTACAACAGCTGTGTATGAAAGAATGCCTACAAACCCTAAAGAGCTAAACCAGATTGCAGATGAGTGAACCAAAATTCCTCAACAACAATGTGAGAGATTGATAAAGTCATACAGAAAACCATTACTTCAAGCTGTTGTTACTAAAGGCAGCTCTCCAAGCTATTAAATCATGCATGGGGTGTACTTAGTTTTCCACATGACTGCATCAAGTTCTGTGAAAACTTTTTTTTTTTCACGCAACTGTACACTATTCAGTTCCCATTTTCTTGCTCCGCACTAACATAACACTACATTAACTGCATTTAAAAGAATCAAAACGGTATCCTGCTGTGACAAAATGATACCAGAGCTTTACTTCTCCCTATCATATAACAAGCCAAGTTGAAAATAATGCCACCACGTTAAAAGGAACATGAGGATCTTTATCATTTAAAGGAACAAAATCACTGCCAGGTATCTTTGTGATTGGCCAAATCCCATTTCCTTTTTCCTGGAGTAGCAGCAAATGCCTGTGTCATTTGGGATTTTCCCTCTGGTGCCAGGTAGCTCATACAGCTGAACAGAGAATGCTTGCTTCCTCTTTATAAGTTACTACCACATTCAAATAATGACTCATGAGGCTGCTCAGTGTGATATCATGATGACTGATTAGCAGAAATTGAATCTTGGCCTATCTTGTAAAAGTTTATGATTATGATTTTATGACAGAAAAGCCCCTGTTTGGTTTGCAGTGACATTTTCCTGTTTCCAAAATGGTTTAATCTGCGATTTAATGATAAATGTCATACATGAGAGGGATTCATATTTAATCGCTGAGCCGCTTTTCTGAAATGTGACTCAGTCTCACACACACACACACACCACGATTGCAATATTCTAACAACAAAGAATTAATCATCTTAGATCAAAAGGCTGCAAAAAAGAAAGGCCTGTCCAGTCCTGCACAACTGCAAATGTTCCTTTTGTGAGTTTGCAGCAGAAAAATAGATACAAAGGAGATATTGCAATTTCAAAATGCACAGTTTTACAAAAAAATTAACACAAGATTAATTTAGACACAAATATACCATATAAGGCCAAATAAAAGAAAGATGATGGTATGAAGCATGTTGAAGTTACGATACCAGAATATCTGCACCTCCTTTTGCTTTGATATTTCACAGCTTAAAAGGCAACCTCCCACACACCCCCTCAGAGGTCCCTCCATCAAGATACCAACCCCCTTCCCCACCTCTGCTCTCTCTTTCTGTCCTCCAGCTTCTCTTCTGAGTCCATGAAAGCATGGCTCATTCATGCTGCATCAGTGCAACATTCGCATTTGCATCTGAAACCAGAAAGACCCCCACCCCCGCTCCAGCTAGAAGAGGCGTGGGGCCGATTTCTGGAGTGCAGGGGGATCTCCACCATCTATGAAAATACTTTTTCACAAAGCCACAGTCTGGTTAATGTTTTCCAAGCGCAAAAGTTTAGATGTTAAGCAATGAGGGAAACAGTATGATGAAGCCCTTCTCTGAAAACCTTAAGATGAAACATTAGTAGTTTGACTCATGTTGTATGAAACATTTTCTTTCCACAACCATGGACATTTTTAAATGCATATTTTAAAAATATCCCCTCCCAAAAAAAATTTCAAATCATGGGTTTTCTCTGCAGATTGGGTCAATTTTTATACTTGAAACAAATCTAAGACATAAAGCGGGCAAAATGATTTATCTTTTCAAACCACAATATGTTACACTCAGTTTCCAAGAACCTCAAAGTAGAATGCAGCTACTAGGAACATCTTATCTAGAGTGAACTAAACTGCATGATGCAAACATGATATAAGTCTGCTGAGCTTGTGTAAAAGATCATGCTTTGCATTACTTCCTTTTTCCACAAACATTCTTTAGAATTTGCATGCTGTTCTTTGTAAATTACTAAGTGTCATGTCATGTTGCAAATGGTTGCACAGTTGCCTCAAGGTGTGTTGCAATTAGCGATGTCACAGTTATTTGAAAATATTTAAGACTTGGAAGAGCATAAACAGAAAAGAGAATGCTGTCATTCCTGTCTGTTTGCATGCAGGCAGAATGATATATTTTATTTTGGGTGAAGTTTTGACATAGATCAACATGTACAGTGTGAAGTGTGTGTGTGTGTGTGTGTGTGTGTGTGTGGTTTTGAGATGGATAAGATAAGCAGCTGCTTTATATCATACCTAAAACAAACCTTGATTTCCTGCCTGTGGTGGCGATCTGATGTTTGACTGGGAACAAACTCTCCCCTTCCACTGTGAGCTGGTCAGCTGCCAGTTATTTTAATATGTTTTTATTTTCTAAACTACTTTCTAGGATATTATTTTTTTTCAGTTTTTTCATCATCTGTTATAAGCCCGTTCCTTTAGTGCTGCTCTGATGATCATCCAGATAACACAGCTCAGCTATTGCACAGCATACCAGCAAGGCCAGTTCTTTTCTTCAAATTGCCTTGAAATTGACAATGAAACTGAACGCAATAGCAATCGCTACCTTACTTGCTCTGGCACGCCCGTTGAAAAGTTCACCCGCCCCATCTAACTGATTTGGACAGAAAGACAGGATCAAAATGCAGGCCCTGAATCCAGTTGTTAACACCAAACAGCGACCTCCAAGGGGAAGAAATTAAGCCAATGTCGGTGCATCAGAAACTGCAGAGTTAAATGTTAAATAGGCATCTTTACAGCCTGGTACAAACAATTTTCGGCAACTTTTTGGGAACTGAATTTTTATTTGACCTCACGCATCTTTTCTTTATTAACCCAGCCATGGGTGGGAGCACAAGCCAGTGTACTCCTAGAGCTGGTCCCAAGCTTGGACAAATGGAGAGGGTTGCTTCAGGAAGGTAATTTGGTGTAAAATCTTTGCCAAAACAAATATTCAGATAAATAATAAAATTTCAGAACTGGATCTGGTGAACCCCAGACTGGAGGCAGCAAGAGAGAAAGGAAGGTAGGAGTAGGAGTGTAATGGTGAGAGGAGGGACTATGTTGAAGATGGAGCTGCCAGGCAGGAGGAGAAGAGGAAGACAACCGAGAAGGTTTATGTATGTAGTGAAGGAGGACATGCAGAGTGTGGGTGTGACAAAAGAAAATGCAGTGATGGGGTGAGATGGAGGCAGATGAGCCGCTGTGGTGATCCTTAAGGTGAGCAGCTAAAAAAAGAAGAAGACCCATATTTTCTTTATTAAGGCTTAAAGATATGTACAAAGCTGCTTTGAACACCTGTCTGTTCGCAAATACTTTTCATGCATTTTTCTGGTGAATAATATGGCCTGCTGTGCAGAAAACTGTAGTAGCAGTAGCAGTAACATCCATGAAGTCTGTACCCAGATTTGGTGAGTGAAAATCCAGTGTTTGATTTGTATGTTATCTATCCATTCCACCCTATCCATGCTTTTGGGGGGGAGAGAAGAGGCCACTCTACACAAGCTGCCAATCTCGTGGTAACAGAGAAAAACAGTCAGTCACACTTATGGCCAATTTAGAGCCACCAATTAGCCTAACATGCATGTCTTTGGACTGTGGGAGGACTGTAAAGTAGCCAGAGGGAACCTGTGGAGACAGAGGGAGAATGTTAAAACTCTATATAGAAAGGTCCCAGCTGGCTGGTAGACTCAAACTCAGGACTCTTTTGCTGTGAGATGACACTGCCAACGCACCATGCTGCCCATATTTGAAAATTATTTTGTACTAATTAGCAGATATTTGTGTCTGTGCCACATATTCATGTAATCTATAGATACACCTTAGCACTCCATCCTCTCACTTAAATGTGGTCCAAAAAACCCAGCATGGCAGTGGCCAAAGTGGCTACGTCCTTCTTTTATCTACAGTCTGTGGTGTAAATGCAAAGGCCTGGGATAGCATCATCCCTATAATGTTACAAGGGCTGGAGTTAAAATACGTGAAAAAGCAACCAATGTCCACAGAAAAATAAAAGAAGACCTGGGTCCTTAGACTCAAACTATAAAGAAGTTATGGGTTCAAGACTTTTGCATAGCTCTGTATTATCACTTACATGTGTGCAGGAAGCCAGGTGGCTCACACAGTGAAAGATGCAACTGGAGAAGGAATCTAATGACCATACAGTAGCAAAGCTCACTTGTATTCTCTTCAAGAGGTCACAATACCAGATTACTCTGCATTGGTAATTTGGCAGAGGTTTTACGTTGGATGCCCTTCCTGACACAACTCTCCATGGTGAGAGAGCCCAGTGAACAGGAAAAAAGGAAAAAACATATTTAAAAAAATGTAAAGTTTCCTCTAGAGCCACAAAAGACATCCTACTGGTGTTTTCATGAAGTAATGTGTGCTCTTTAGATGGCTAACTGCATTTTATGTGTTTAATATGTGGCTTGTCCCTCTAATATTATACATTTTGGAGTTAACATAATGTTTAAGAATGCAGAAGACATTTTTGGTGCTCCATCATTTATCCAAGATTTTTCTGGTGCCAGAAAACAACAACAACTTAAGATACACAACAACGACTGGCTACACTGGTGTTGTAGGCCCTGTGATGGGGCCAATATTGTAATTCTTTTGCAGCATGAAACAGCTTTAGAAGTGTTTATGAAAGTGGTTGGATCATTATATTGTTTATATAGCGGCCTAAAATATCCACATTTAATTTAGTCCAGCTGTAACTGGAAATTTGAGAATGTAACTTTGATAATGATGCGGTGAACTGACAGTGCAGTTTGCTTAAACCAAAGTCAGAGGCATACGCTGAACACAAGCAGACTGCTGACAGCAGAAGTTATGATGATTACACAATCACAGCACATGCAATAAGTTATACAGTTTATCACATGCTGTGCACACTTTTTCCTCTACACAGTTCGTGATTTAAAATAAATGTGAGTAAAATGTTATTTCTGGTGGGGTTTAGTGCTGAAACCCACCAGAAGTTTCTTTTACGTATTTCTAGGCTTAATGTCATTGTGAACTCTCATGTACAGCAACAATCAGTAAAGTTCAGTGTTTGAAATAATCTGATCTTTGCTCTTTTTCGCGTAAAAACGGAATCTGTGAATTGACTATGAACGGTGAGCAAGAGCTGTCTTTATGAGTGAGCCGTTTAAGAACAGGTGTCTGTGGTAACAATGAAATGAGCATGGAAGGGAGGGGAGGTATCCGTGGTTTTAACCCACATATCCCATTATAAAAGTCTGACAGAAAAAAAAAAAGAAAAAATACTTGAAATAACCGGCACATGAAATCCCCTGGACAGACACAACACAAATGACATTTACAGACGTTGAGAGTATTTATTCTGGAGTAGATGAACTCCCTGTCTAAACTAAAAATACCCAAATATGCAAAGAAACCCACATGGCTGAATGTCAGAGTGGTGGGTGAGATCAATAGCGGTTTTACACAGCCATCTCACTCCCACAGACTTCCTCTTTGTCCTGAAAATATCACAAAGCTATCCTGTAGGAAGAATAGATTCAATTACGTCCCATTACAGGGCTTATTATAGGCTATGCATGCTGCTACATTAGAGCTGGGCCTGAGTGCATATAAGAAATTGAAGAACAGAGACTAAAAATCCAAAGGGGGGGGGGTCAACCAACAAAAATAACCTAAGCTTCGCTTTCTCCTAAGTCAACCACCGGAGGAAGTTGACTGGCTGCAGGAAATCTAAAACCTCTTATTCCTTTTCGAAGCCCCTCTGTCTTTTGAACTTGCTTTGCAGAGAGCCTCTCAGTACATGCCAGCAGGCGTATTCAGACAGGTTTTTCTAGTAGGCTGTCAGTCATGACTTGTACCCTGCTCACTTTGTCATCCTCTCCAGCCGCATGCAGCACTATCTCATTATATGTACTTTTAATACCAAAACACGCAGTGAAACAATGGAGAGGTCTTACTCATGAGCTGAGAGTGAATGCAACATTAGTCGCTGCCCTCAGGCTTCGAGCTTGAGTCAGACATAAAGTGAGAATGGGTAACATCTGAGGAACAATTCCCATTTATTTTACAGTTTTCTTAGCTGACTGACAAATAGTTTTGTTTTTACTTACAGAAGTACATGATTTAAAGCAGTATTGATTAATTTTGTGGCAAAGCTATGCTACATGGACAAAAGTATTGGGCCACACCTCTTTATCATTGAATTCATGTGGTTCACTCAGTCCCATTGCCACATGTGACTAAAACCAAGCACCTAGCCATGCAATCTGCCTTTACAAACATTTGTAAAAGAATGGGTCGTTCTAAAGAGCTCACTGAATTCAAGCGTGGTACTGTAATAGGATGCCACCATTGCAACAAGTCAGTTGGTAAAATGTCTTCCCTCCTAGATTTTCCACCATCAGCTATAAGTTGTATTATTGCAAAGCAGAAGCGTTTAGGAACCAGAGCAACTCAGCCACGAAGTGACGGACCATCAGAATCAGAAACAGAATTAGAATACTTTATTAACCCCAGAAGGGAAACTGTAATGTGTGACAGATGCACAGTTTGATATAAATAAATATAAACTGGAAAGGCAGTAGATATAAATTCGAGAGGTAAAAAATATGATTAAAATAAATAAACAAATAAACTTGTTTGTATGAATTGAAAAATGTAGTATAATGAACTCTAAAGTTAAACACTATATACAACATGTAATATATACAAAATGGAGGAATTATAGAATTTGATGGCCAAAGGTAGGAACAGTTTCCTGTGGTGTTCTGTGGTGGATCTTGGCGGAATGAATCTGCTGCTGAACGTGCCCCTGTGTCTGTCCAGCACGTCACGGAGAGGCTGTGAAGGACTGTCCAGTATTGTCCTTAACTTGGACAGCATCCTCTTCTCTGACACCACTGTCAGTGAGTCAAGCTCCTCACTGACGACATTGCTGGCCTTGTCAGTTTGTTGAGTCTGTCCACTACTCACAGGCTGCTGTCCTACCACACCTGGCACTGGCTACTACAGACTCAAAACATCCTGAGCATTTTTCAGCAGATATTGAAGGACCTAAGTCATCTCAGAAAATAGAGATGGCTCCAGTCCTTCTTATAGATGGCTTCAGTGTGTTTAATGAAGTCCAGTTTATTGTCAGTGTGAATACTGAGGTGTTTTTAGCCTCCCACTATCACCACACAAACACCATTGATGGAAACAGGGGTCACAGGTGTTTTTGTTCTTCTCATGTCTACAACCGACTCTTTAGTCTTTGTCATGTTAAGCTGCAGATAATGAAGTTACATAGCTGGTTCACTGAGTGCTGAGGTGCAGTGTGTAAAGGTTGCCAATGCTCTGCTTACCTATTAATTGCAGAGTCCCAAACCTCCTCTGGCATTAACATCAGCACTAAAACTGTGAGCTGGAAACTTAATAGTATGAGTTTGTGTGGTTGAGCAGCAGCGTGCAAGCCCTACATCATCATCACAATGCCAAGCATCAGATGGAGTGGAGCAAAGCACAGCTCCACTGGTCTCTGGAGCAGCGGAAACATGGAGTGATGCTTGTGGGGTCTATGGAGTGATGAATCAAGCTTCTTTATCTGGCAGCCTGATGGTGAAGTTTGGGTTTGGAAAATGCCAGGATAAGGTTACCTAGCTGACAGTAGTGTACCAGCTGTAAAGTTTGACGGAGGAGGGATAATACTATGTGGCTTTTTTTTCTGGGGTTGTCCTGGGCCCTTTAGCTCCATTGAAAATCAATAGCTTACCATGGTATGTTTGACAATTTTATGCTTCCTGCTTTGCAGACAGTTTGGGGAAGGCCCTTTTCTGTTCCAGCATGACTGTTTCCTTGTGTACAAAGTAAGATAAACAAATTCATGACTGGATGAGTTTGGTGTAGAAGAACTTTACTAACCCACACTGGGGCCTGATGTCAACTCCATTAAACACCTTTGGAATGCACTCTAGTTCACGAGCCAGGCCCTCTCATCCAACATCAGTGGGTGACCTCAGAAATGTTTTTCTGGATGAATGGGGTTTTCCCATTCCCACAGATACTCTCCAAAATCTTGTAGAAAGCCTTCCTAGAAGAGTAGAAGTTGTTATAGCTGTAAAGGGGGAACCAACTCTAATGCATATAGATTTAAAATGGGATGCCATAAATGCTCCTGTAGGTGTAATGTGTAATACTTTTGTCCATATAGTGCATGTTAGCAGAGATCGCTCCAGCCAGGTCTCAGCTGTGCTCCTCTATGTTCACCACCTAGTCAATAATAAAGAAACAAATGTTGCTTTCCTGTTTGTAAGAAAAATGATAGGAAGTTGAAATATTCATGACTGTCAGGAAACTAATAAGCTAACTGCTAAGATAAGGTGAAGAATTGCTTTCCTAAAGGTAGCTAGAATTAAAAGAAGCTCATATCAGTGCACACTGTCACCCAGTTTGAATTAAGCCTAGACCTAGACTCAAATTAAAATAAGTGAAAATCTCTCTTTAGACTACGACTAGGTTTAATTCATGTCTGGGAAACTGAGCCAATGGTTAATGATTGCCCCAGCAGAGTAGTGTTTGGCTTAATAGCATCTGCAGTGCTAAATGATCATTAACTCCTCAAATTAAATATTCACTCCCTAGCATAACATAATTCACTAAACCCCTTACAAGGGCAGAATCAAAGAAATCAAATTAAAGCAATGTTATGATCTCTTTTCCATGAGTTGGATTTCAATCAAGGATGTAATTTCTCAGGTAAATTTGAGTCTTTAATCTCGGTATTACTGTATGATGCTATCATCTAGTATAATATGTATTGCTTTATTCAATTATTAAAATGTATTAATGCTTTAGAAACTCAGCCCTTATGAGGTGTTTTTTTAATTAAAAGATACATCAGAAAAACAACCAATCAACAACACTATAAAAACGCATCTTGATTAATGTCAAGCTTTTCGCTGTGAATTCAGGTACATTCTTATATTTAGAAGCAAAGATTTTCAGGATATGGGCGGATGGCAGATACAAATGCTGGAAAGCCCATCTCAAGTAATTCTGAAGGCCATTATTTGGTGGTGGCTTCAGTAATAACAGACTGAAGTCAGTAATCTCCTGATGGCTTAAGAAGAGAGGAAACACCCTGCTGCATCATAGTCATGCCAACTGTACCATACAGCAGCGGCCAAACCAACCTTGCCTTGTACCATTACATACAGGATGATGAAAGAGAAACATGAAACCAAAGTCAACAACATGCAAGAAAATGATACTGCTGTGTTCCCAAATATTAAGCAATCTCGAACCAAGGCCGTGGCTAAATGGATATACTTGTGGCTCACTAATAAGGAGGCCATGAGAGATCCAAGGCACCAAAAGAATGACTCATTTTCTGCACACTACTGTACGCCTACAAAAATCCCCCCTTTTCATACACATATGCATTCATTAATTGAGTATCCACATTGTCCACAAACGTGCCCTCATCGACCTTATTTGGTTATGTTAGATAGTCAAAGTACACTGGGAATAAATAGCTAAATTCAGCTGTGAAGTCATAGTAGGGAATTCAAGGGGAATTTGGAATGAGAAAGCTGTTAAAAAAAGATTCTACAAAAAATTGCAAGGTTATTCATAGTGCCAAAACAGGCACTCTGGTTTATTAATGAACCTTTTTATTCCTTCATGTCTTAAGAAACATTTTTAAACACCTAAAGAATTCCTTTGGTCTCATCTTCAGCCTTTTCACTGCCTGTTCTTTCATGCTCCCTGACATTCCCAAAGTGAACTGCATCCAGGAAATCAAGCAGGGATTTGAGTTTACATGCAATATCCTCAGTCTAGGAAGATTTATTGCTAGCCGGAGGGTAAGCTGGATCTTCAAAAACTGCCCCATAACTGCAAATTTGGTTTTCATTTCAGCTGTGAGATGTTATGAAAAACACAGGAATGTGCTCACAGAGGATTGCTAGTGTGGAATTTTTGCTGGGAATTTCCCACTGGTGTGTGTGCTTGAGCGCATGCGCCCAGTGTGACTCCGGCCCATGTGAAGCGGCTGTTATCTCTGAGTGAATATAAACACGTGTGACTGACTCAGGTGCTCGTTTCCTTAGAAGGCTATAAACAGGTGTGTGCCAGGTAAAAGGTGCCAAGAAATGCCTCCTGTTTATGTGAGTGCTATCTCAGGTTAGTTATGATCTGTGAGTAAAACGTCCTTCCCTGTTCAAGAGTTCAAAATAAAACTGCACATACAGGATTTATTGTGGTGAGAATATGCTATTGTGCATGCAAAACTATATCATAAAATTGCAGTTTTGCAGAGGTTGTGGACTACTGCTGACCTCCAGTAGCACCAGTGCATAGAGGCTGTATCTCTCCCTTCTGAAATCCCCTAAACTTTCCCGACGCCAAATCTCTCCTCCCCACCTCTAGATAATGGCCTTTTCAGGCCTCCCATGGTACGCGCTCTGCTGCGGATCCACCGCAGCCGGTACGCTGGCTGCCTGGTAAATAGTAGTTTACCACGGCCATGTGTTCCACCTAATTGCTTTTGCAGAGTAGAGCACAGGGCAGTGTTATACAGACGAGACATTGAGCGCTCAGAGGATGGAAGGGGAGGCGTAAGGGGAGCTTTCTGGCCCAGATGTGTGCAGTAGCAGTCCGCCAGGCGCACATCTGCAATCATTTGAACCTACTGCGGGGAATTCCTCTCTCACTGCACGCCTCCATATGTTTTGTCCCGCTGAATCCTCATCTCGGGACAATGAATTAGTTGACTTTCCTCTGTTGTTCCTCTCATATTTCCCTCCTTGTGTCATGAACCGTTTCCCCACAGACAGACAAACAGGCTGGTGTGGGATCCTTTGTGTTAAGGAAATTTAAAGGGAGGATAAAAGAGCCAAATCTTTCTGTAAATACACGGTACAGTGTATGAGGCACAGACATAACAAGCACTTAACTGTGGGGCTTTGTTTGGTATCGTGGGCTCTGAATGCACCTCACCGCACATGTCCTTACTATGACAAAGGAAAAATGCCATCCAATTGCAGCCACAAGTGCTTCATCAAAGCAGTGAACAGGAGACAGGACCCTGCTTGCGTAAAAGGCCTCAAGAGATGAAAATAGTAATTTAAGTTTAACAGCAGTGGTAAGTGGGTTAAATTTGACAAAGGGGCTAAAAATATCTATTGTTTTGCTGCTGCGTGGGTTGGCCACAGCACAACAAAAGTAGGGAGTTTCCTTGCCTCCGGTATGATAGGAGATTTCCTTGTATTAGCATTTAAAATTCTGAACTAGATGTTCTGATCAACGGTGATGTACACTAAGATGCTGGTCAGTGTTCAACTTCTTTAGGAACACAGTGTTCAGCAAATTCCCTCTTTTATTCCAAAATCCTTTGGGACATGAAGAATCAAAGGTATCAAGAATTCATATCTGCTCCTGTATTACTGTTTCTGCAAAATCGTGATAGGTTTGTGTTTATACAGATGGTGTGCACTCTTCACATGACCTGTAATAAGACACTATCACTTCCTTGGGAATCAAGCTCATTGTTTATTTGTCCTTCTCTTCTAATATTCCCTTTGAACCATGTAGGTGACTGGGAACACCCTGGTTTGCCATGCTGAATAAAGTGAATGCGCTAAAGGTCATTTACACACATTTTTATCTCTTCATTGGAAGGACATTCATTGCAGTGTACATAATTTTTTGTCACATCTGTTTCTGTTACCGGATAGGAATCTACACTATACATACAAGAGTTTAAGTTCTTCTTTCAGGATCACTCTGTCTAACAATGAAATAGAAAGTCTTTAAGTTTCAGATGTTATTTTGGTGGTGTGCATTCCCCATTACTCAAACCTCATGTAGAAAGGCCTAATATTAGTACACGCTGTCACAGATTTGTCTGGCATACTGACGCATCCTGGATATTAATTACATTACAGCTGTACTCAAGAATATCTTTAAAAATTGTCAATATACTACATGTAGTGTAAAATTTTTCACTCACGGAGACAGGGCCAGACAGAATTATCACCTGTTTCACCAGTTGCTCTCTAAAATAGCTCTATAGAACTACTTTAGCTATTTGTTTGAAAATTTGCTTCACTCCGAAGTATGACTACACATTCTAATGTTGCCAGATGTCTGCTGGATAAGCTGTATTTGCCCGTGCATTAACCTTATCTACAATAAAAGCTCATAATACACTATATGGACAAAAGTATTGGGTCATACCTCTTCATCACTAAATTTAGTTGTTTCATTCAGACCCGCTGCTGCAGGGATTGTTCAGAAACATGCCAAATTCATGTCCAGGGACACAAATTAATAGATTAAAGTTGTCACTATTTCACAAATTGCCGTGAGACTGGGTTCTTATAAAATCAAGCACCTAGCCATGCAGTCTGCCATTACAAACATTTGTGAAAGAATGAGTCATTATAAAGAGCTCACTGAATTTGAGCATGATATTGTTCTAGGATGTAACCATTCCTACAAGGTGTTTGGTGACATTTCTTCACTCCCACTGGAAAGTGTATTTTTTTTTACAAACCACAGCAACTCAACCATGAAGTGGCACACCACACCAAATTATCGAGTGATAAGGCTTATAGTGCGTTAAAGTGGCCAGCAGTCTGCTGGCTTAAGAACTCCAGAGTTCCAAACCTCCTCTGATGTTAACATCAAATCAAAAACCTGTGTGCTGGGAGCTTTATGGTGTGAGTTTAAAGCCTTGCATCACCAGGCACAATGCCAAGCTTCAGATGGAGTGGAGTAAAGAACACTGCCACTGGACTCTGGAACAGTGGAAATGTGTTTTGTAGGGAGAGGAATCACACTTCTCTGTCTGGCAGTCTGATGGATGTGTCTCAAGTTGGTGAATGCCAGGAGAATGTTACCTGCTTGACTGCACTGTGCCAACTATCAAGTTTGATGGAGAAGGGATAATGCTAAGGGGCTGTTTTTCTGGAGTTGTCCTGGGCCACTTAGTAACAGTGAAGACAAATCTTTCAAAGACATTTTGACAATTAAATGCTTCCTGCTTTGAGGGGGCATTTTGGGGAAGACCCTTTTCTGTTCCAGTATGACTGTTTCCTTGTGCACGAATGAACTGGTGCTTATATAGCACCACAAAGTACAGTATATAAAATCATGATTGCATGAGTTTGGTGTTGGGAAACTTGACTGGCCTGCACAGAGGCCTGATCTCAAGTCCATCCAACACCTTTGGGATGAACTAGAACTGACAGTGTGAGCCAGGCCCTCTTGTCCAGCATCACTGTCTGAGTTCACAAATGGTATTCTCACGTACAGCAAAAGGCCAACTTTAAACATATATACAATTACATATCAACACCTACAACCAAAAATGGTCTTAACAGTGTTTGTTTGATATTTCTGTTCACTCGCTCTCTGTTTTCTTTTCATTCTGTCCTTCGGTTTCTTTTTGATGCCTCTTTATTCAGTCACTTTAGAACATATCCATCAGTGTTAACTGCAATTGTTAGCTGTAAATACTGTCACACTTTTGCTCACAATTAGAAAATATATATATATGTTTTTTAATGGATGAATGAGCAAAAAATTCCTGAGAGCACACTCCAAAATCTTGCTGAAAGTCTTCACAGAAGAGTGGGAGCTGTTATAGCTACATAGGGGTACCAACACCATATTAATGCCTATGGCTTTAGAATGGGATTTGATAAACGCTCCTGCATGTGAAATGTGTAAGTGGCCGATACTTTCGTCAATATACTGCTGTTGTTTACAGCTTAGTGTGCTGCACCTAGGAGGAATCCAAAAGTAAAGGAAAAAAATTCTGTAGAATTACTAAAAGCATATTGTGTAATTTTTGAAGCTATCGTCTGAACAAAATTATAGCAAGTGAAACGTAAAGTGCTCTTTTGATATATTTGATATCTTTTCTTGTAGGACCAGTTTGTTTTCTGGTCTGAGGTACAAAAGTGAAAGAAAACATAAATAACACGGTTAAAAGCACAGAATTTAAGCTACTTTTACACATTCTTGCACGTCACATAATATTTATTTTATATATAGATTTATATTCATTATGCACTGATTCTCAATAATTTACAAAATGCAAAAACAAGCATTTTGCCTTTTCAGTGATTATAATGCAAAACTTTTTTTTACCCTGTTTTTTTTTTTTTTTTGTTTTTTTTTTTTACTTAAAATTTTTTTTTTCCCTTTTTTTTTTTTTTTTTGGATCTTTCTATCTACGTGAAAGGCAGTAAATTTCCCTGTGCTACTCAACTAGAATCCTGGAGTTTATTTTCGTAATAATCATATCCACAACAGGAGAGCAAATACAGGAGAGCAAATAGACTGTACATAAATGATGGGAATAGCCACAGTGACATCACCCACCGGTTTGTGGACCACCATTTTGTAGTCTCAACTTTTGCATTATGATACTCCCATCTTGTTTGTTTGTAAAGCCAAAAGAAGAAGTGGAGATGACTAATTAATGCTAGTGTTAAAGGGGTAGCTTGGTTAGCTAGGTCTATCTTATTATGATAATAAATGATATGCTGACTTTAGTGATCGAAAACATGCTTAAAACAAAATGTATTCACCAGAGAAACTTTGTGGCCATGTCCGTAATGTACGTACATTTTGTATGAGTAGGTTCTAAAAAAAACATTAAATTCTACACTCACCTTCATAGAGAAAATTAGCTATTAACCTATATTAACCTAATCATTTCTGCTGTAAAGTCCTTAAAAAATGGGGGACTATAGTGACTGGTTTCTTATTTTTGAACTATTGACAATATTTTTCAGCTCTGACATATGCTGCATGGAACAAATGAAGTTGCTGAGAACAATAATTCAAGTCCTTCTTTTTCATCAGTGCCCACTTTGATTGGACTGTACTATATGGCTCAGCCTATAATGTTTTGGATTCTACTGACATTAGAGAACACTACAGTTGAACCAGACCATCCAAAATGCTTATTCTGATAGTCTCACACTGTGAATATGATCATCAAATGAATGTAATATTGCTGATAACTCTGTTTTCCCTTTGTTCTTTCTATAATCATTTATCAATATTACTTTTGTCTTTTCATGAATGAGTAAAACAAGACTGTTTCAAATAGTGCAAAAAGTGTTATTTTTGTCACTAATAACCACAAGCTGGGGCAATCGTCAGTGGCCCAGAGGTCAGCTGACGCATTTAGTGCCTGCTTGTTTCAAATCCCTGTTCACACTTTTCAGATCTGTGAACAGTGACAGACACCATGTTGGGGTGGGGGCGTGGGGGTTGCTCTTTAATCAGGAAAGTACCCAAAGTTTACAGTTGGACATCAGTGTCCTTTGCAGCGCCACACTCCTCCCATGCAGACACATTATTCTGCAAAGGATGTTTCACTACTGTTTTGCCATGACCAACAGTTACATAAACCATTCTGAAAAACGGAGAGGGCCTCCACCCTGCAAAACAAAACGCTCCCTGACCATTCCGGTTTTCTTAAAGTGAAAATGTAAAAAAAACAAAAAACAAATCCAACTCGCTGCTACTTCTTCAAACCTGAAGTAACACTGAAGCTGCAGGGCATATGTCAAAAGGTCTGCACACCCTTCTAAATACCTATTAAATGCTCAGTACACTGCACCAACCTGTTCAGACTTTAGACTGTGAATGCAGCAGTGCATGGATAGTGAAAATAAACTGTAGGTTCATTGACAGATGTGTAAAAGGTTCCCCATCCCTCCTACGTAGTGGCAAAACACCCCAACTAAAAAACCCAGAGCCTAAAAAACCCTGAACTACTGATTGTGGCTACTTTTAGTTTCTTTTTCAGTCAATTTGTGTCTCTGTATTAGTTGGTTTGCGTCTCTTTGTGATGATTTCGTCTCTCACTGCGCAGTCACTTTGGGTCAAATTTGTGGTTGCTTTATTTTTGTAGTTCTTTTGCTCTTCTGTCTGGTAGTTTTGCAACGCTTTGTAGTTGATTCGTGTGTGTTTGTGGTGGTTCTTTGGCATAATCCCTCTCTAACAGTTACAAATCAAGCAGGCTACACACCACAATCTACACTAGAGATGGAGGACTAGCTGAAGAGAATGTTTCACACAGAGATGCTCTTCTTTTGTCTTCTCTTAATCCTCAATGTAGTAGCAGACAGATGCTCCTCCTTGTCCTGCAAAAGATTTCTTTCTCCCCCCTCTTGCCAGTTGTTTGCTTGTACATGGTCATTGTATTTCATTCTAAAATGATCTACCTTATGATTTACCTTTCAATATAAAGTGCTTTGAGATGATTATTGTTGTGATTTCATGCTATATAATTAACATTTTATTTACTTTTATCGAATGACAGCATTAAATAAATCCTGTTTTACTTTTAGGACTAAAACAAAATTTGTAGAAGCTACATTTCTCTCTGTGACTGATTATAGTGATGTTCTGTACATGCATGCAACCTCATCTCTTCTGCGTAGTCTTGACTCAGTATATCATGCTTCATTACGTTTAATGCCAAATTCAAAATCTCTGAATCATCACTGCATCCTTTATGATTTGGTAGGCTGCACTGCCATCATACCTTCGTTCCCTTCTCTGTCACTATTCTAGGGAGAGTCAGCTACACTCTTCTAAGTGGTTGCTCCTTGATGTGCCCCGGACCTTGACAGAGTTCGGAAAAAAGGCTTTTTCATATTATCTTCATGGTCATGGAATAATCTTCAGGGTTATCAAGTTATCAAGCTAGAAACAGTTGTTCTTCTGGAAAACTTTAAGAACATCATACAGAATGTAGTGGAGGAGACATGCAGTTGTTTTTCTTGAGAGATTGTTCTTTGTTTTAGTATTTTATGGCTATTTTAAACCTATTTAATGTGTTTTATTTTGCTTTAGTTGTGTTCTGTTGTCTGTTTTGTCTTCGTGTGACCGATTGCTGCTGTTGTCTTGGCCAGGGCACCCTTGTAAAAGAGATTTTTAATCTTAATGAGACTCCCCCTGGTAAAATAAAGTTTAAATAAATAAATATAAAAAAAGAGGTTGGTTCAACATGTTGCCCATCATAGTTCATGTTACTGGGGGAAGTCAGTATAATACATGATACTCACTTATCTGGTGATTGGGTCAGATGTTACTTTAAAATTCACATTATACACTTCATGGTGCATAACATTGTCCAATCACGCAGGCTATTAAAGCTGCAGTGGATGTTTAAACACATGGGGAACAAAAAACAAAAGTAAAGCTGGCAACATAAAACAAGCATATGGAGATGACTGGATATACTGTATAAAGTCAAAAGAGAGAGCAGAGGAGACTGACCACTTTTTCAGATACACCTTGTTAGTACCTGTCAGGACTCGATTTTGCCTTAACAAGGTTCTGGAAAACTGCCTCAGAGATTTTGGTACATATTGACATGGCAGCATCACACAGTTGCTGCAGATTTGTCAGCTGCACATCCATGAGTCGACTCTCTCGTTCTGTTACATGCCAAAGGTGCTCTATAAACTGAGATCTGATGACTGTGGAGGCCATTTGAGTACAGTGAAATCATTGTCATGTTTAAGAAACCGGTTTTAGATGGATTGAGCTTTGTGACTTGACTCATCCTGCTGGAAGCAGTCATCAGAAGATGATTATACTGTGGTCATAAATGGACGGACACGGTCAGCAACAAAACTCAGGTAGGCTGTGGTGTTTATACAGTGCTCAGTTGGTAATAAGGGGCCCAAAAGTGTGCTAAGAAAATACCCCTCACATGATTACACTACTAGCAGCAGCCTGAACTGTCCTTACAAGGAAGGATGGATTCATACTTTGGTGTTTATGCCAAATTCTGACTGCGCCATCTGCATGTCGCAGCAAATCAAGACTCATTAGAGCAGGCAACATTTTTCCAGTTTTTAATTTCCAATTTTGGTATGCCTGTATGAATATAGTCTCAGTTTCCTGTTATTGACCAGTTTCAGGTCTAGTGTGGGCTTCTTCTCCTGTAGCTCATCTGCTTCAAGGTTCGATGTGTTGTGTGTTCAGAGATGCTCTTCTGCATACCTGCTCCTCTTGCATCAGCAAGGCATTTTTCCCCCAGAGAACTGCAACTCACTGAATATTTTCTCTTTTTCAGAACATTCACTCAAAACCCCAGAAATGGTTGTGTGGGAAATCCCAGTAGATCTGCAGTTTCTGAAATACTCAGACCAGCCTGTCTGGCACCACCGACCATGCCACATTAAAAGTCACTTTAATCCCCTTTCTTTCCCATTCTGAAGCTTGGTTTAGACTTCAGCAGCTCAACTTGACCACGTCTCCGTATCTAAATGCACTGGCTGTTGCCATGTGATAAGCTAATTAAGATATTTACATTATTGAGCAGCTAACCAGGTATACCTAATGAACTGGCTGAATATTTTTGCAGGCTCTGGAGCTTTTTGTGTCACTCTTATCCTCTTACTATTCTTTGGGACATTGCCGTTTCTATTCCAAACACTTGAAAGTTAAATAAGGTTCATGATAAAGATTTTACCACCACCATAGCCCTAAGATGCTTTTGGAAAATGAGGCTCAGGTCATTTTCATGTCGGGACTTTTCACAAACCACTAATATCATTATCATGACTTGTATCCAGATGGGGACAGAGTTTGAGATTGTGATCTAGGCTTTTCTGGTTTGATTGCTTTCAGGAACTTGAGTCATAATGACTTGATAAGGATAAGATACTGTCAGGTGATTTAATGAGCAATAAACTGAACTGACTCATATATACATTTACCTTGGACTTTTTTGCTGGAGAATTTTCAATTATCTACTTTTACTTTTTTGCTGACAGATGTACTTCTTAAATTGATACCTAAATCCAGTGTATCACGTCAAACTGTTTTTTGCATTAAAAGGATTTTCGAGCAGGTTTCACTGCCGTCCTACAGAAAGAAAGAATAGAAGCCTTTGGTAGCATAAAGTCAAACGCAGAGCAAGAAAACATTCTGAAGGGAAAAAACATCTACAGACAATTTGCACATTCTCTCAGGGCCACTTTATTAGTACACCCATTCAACTGCTTGTTAACACAAATATCTAATCAGACAATCACATGGCAGCAACACAATACATTTTGGCATGTAGACATGGTCAAGATGAGTTGCTGAAGTTTAAACCAGGAATCAGAATGGGGAAGGAAGGTGATTTAAGTGACTTTGAATGTGGCATGGTAGTTGGTGCCAGATAAGCTGGTCTGAGTATTTCAGAAACTGCTGATCTACTGGGATTTTCCTGCGCAACCATCCCTAACGCTTACAGAGAACAGTCGGAAAAATTGAAAACATCCAGTGAGCAGCAGTAATCTGGGCAAAAATACCTTGCTCCTGCCAGAGGTCATAGGAGACCAGACTGCACTGCGCAGAAGACCATCTCTGACTGCACAACATGTCAAACCTTGAATTACATGGGGCACAGCAGCAGAAGACAACATAAGGTGCCACTCCTGTCAGCTAAGAACAGGAAACTGAGGCTACAGTTTACACAGGTTCAACCAAAATTGGACAACAGAAGACTGGAAAAATGGTGCCTGGTTCGATGAGTCTCGATTTCTTCAGTGACATTCAGATGGTAAGGTCAGGATTAGGCATAAACAACATGAAAGCATTAATCCATCCTGCCTTGTATCAGCAGTTCAGGCTGCTGCTGGTGGTGTAATGGTGTAGGGGACATTTTCTTGGCATACTTTGAGCCCTTTAGTACCAAATGAGCATTGTTTAAACACCACAGCCAACCTGAGTACTGTTGCCGATCATGTCTGTCTCTTTGTGACCACAGTGTAATCTTCTGATGGCTGCTTCCAGCAGAATAATGCACCATGTCACAAAGCTCAAATCATCTAAAGCTAGGTTCTTGAACGTGACAATGATTTCACTGTGCTCGAATGGCCTCCACAGTCCTCAATAGAGCACCTTTTGCACGTGGTGGAACAGCACATTCACATCATGGATGTGCAGCTGACAAATCTGCAGCAACTGTGTGACACTGTCATGTCAATATGGACCAAAATCTCTGAGGAATGTTTTTAACACATGTTGCTGAATCTATGTCACAAAGAATTAATGCAGTTCTGTAGGTAAAATGGGGTTCAACCCTTCAAGGTGTACCCAAAAAAGTGGCCAGTGAGTGTTAGTGCTTGAATCATACATCAAGTAAGTTTTTCACTTATTCACTACAGTGAGGCTGTTACTGGTCAAATCTGTAGTGTGAGGCAAGGACTAGCAAAAATTTCTGTGCATTCAATGTCAATTAATCTTTTAGCTCATGCAGTTTTTGCAGTATAAAAATGAATTAATATATAAAGGAAAAAAATTGCACATGTGAATTTGAGGGTTGCATGCCACATATATCTGGTGCCTGGTGTTAATTTTAAGCATTAAAGGTCTTTAATTTCCCATCTGCATTTACCTTATGTCAGGTCACTAAATTGGTTCAGAGGTTATACTGTCTTAGCTTTGTTGTCACTGTGGCAGCCACCTGTACTAGCAAACTTGTAGCTGAAATAGTAGGCAGCTATTGTCAGGGACTTTCCACCACACTGCGCGTGTGTGAGTGTGTACATACAGTACTTGACACTGAAGTGCATGTTTCTGCATTTGGGTGTGTGCATGTGTGTTTGGGTGTGCAAAGGGCACTGTGTGCAGACAGCCAGTGAGTGTAGTGTGGTGTGAACTGCAACATATGTGAGAAAAAGAGCTTTGACAGTAATGAGGTGGAGATCCTAATCGTGCATGTAAAGTATTTTCGATGCATGTAAAAATCAATGAGTGTGTGTGTCTGTGAGGGAAAACGAGAATCGTAAAGATGGTTGTAATGCAACAAATGATGCAAATGTTGCACAAGGGAGTATATTCAGAACAACAATAATTCTTCAGTGTCAACATGCAGCATGCAAATTTAACCAAACATTGTCACATTCTACTCCACTAAACCCCCCTCAAAGGGATGTGGGATGGAACAATGTCTTATCAGTAGAATGACAATGCCTATCATTCTCAAGTTATGTCCCTGGCTGCAGGGGCTTTGTCTTTGAAGACAAGCTCTCTGTTTTTAAACCCTGGCCCACGGAGGAAGCAAAGGCTAAGGGGGTGAGACAGGAGCCCAAGCAGTGCTGGAAATCCCCTTCCCTCAGCCTCGTCTTAGACACACAGGGCCTCGCTGAGGCCCACATCAAAGGGGCTGCTGCTGTTCTCATCATCCTCCCTCCTTCTGTCTTTCTGTATGTCTCAGTGTCTTGC
>VUQH01053277.1:0-12355 GCA_015106775.1 Etroplus canarensis | reverse complement strand
AACAGCAGGTGAAGGGTTAATTTACTGCTGCTTCCACAGATGAGATAGACACACCTGAAGGGGCAGGGTTATTTAGATGTCAGACTCACCTGAAGGGGCGGGGTCAATTACATTTCAGACTCACCTGAAGGGGCGGGGTTAATTAGACCTGAGGCTAAGCTGAAGGGGTGGGGCTCTTTAGATGTCAGACTCACATGAAGGGCCAGAGTTAATTAGATGTCAGGCTCAGCTGAAGGGGCGGGGTCAGGTATCCATCAGGTGTGTCTATAAATACTTCCCTCCCTCCTCCACAGGTGTGGATCCCGTGTCCTCAGTGCCGACAGAACACACCTTCTCCTAGAGGAGGCGCTGCAGCTCTGGACCTGGACCTGGCCTCATTCCTGGGGGTAAAGGCCCTGCAGACCTGCACCCCCTCTTCCTCCTGGAGCTCCAGCCGCAGGGAGGGTGCATCAGCTGCAGATGTGGCCCAGGACGGAAAGTTGTGGCTGGTGAAGGAGGCTGCAGACGATGGCTGGTCCCACGGAGGTCTGGCTGAGCCCCGCTTCCACCGTTATGGAAACTGCTGCCCCCCACCATCCTATTGGCTATGCTGCCGGTTCTGCTGCTCAGGGTGGGGTTAACAGTGATGGACAGGGCTAGAAGGGTCCAGTGAGTGAGGTTTAGTTCACCTTTGATGTTGCAAATATTGTTAAAGATTATAAAATGTACTGAACTAAACTTATTTAAACTTTATTGTTCCCTGAGTGTAAGCAAGACACTTTGACTACGTTCCATCACATAAAGAGGTCATAATTACCCAGATACACTTTAATTACCAAAGTAAGCTGGTAACAGCTTAATATTACTGGGAGAGCACTGAGGTCAATAAAATGGTCAAAAAAATTCTGTTTATGAAGTAACTGAGTGAATCTACAGTCCTGGAGCAAACTAAGTCCACCCCATGATCCAGCAGCTTGTACAGCAATCTCTAGCAGCAATAAGTTGCAGCAATGGTTTTTTGGTCTGTCTCTGAGCATTGCACGGTCTGACCTTGGGCTGAATTTGCTGGGACGTCCACTTGTGAGATGGTTGTGGCGTTGTGTTAACACACACCTGAATGCTGCTAAACCTGCTTTTTTAGAGGTGCTCACAGTGGCTGATGATCAGGTAATCAGTGCATTGATTAGCAGCCCCTGGCTATTACTGACCCTCTGAACTCCTGTGGAAGCAGTGAGGGTGTACTTAGTTTTTCACGTGACTGTGGTTTCATGTGTTCACATTAAAACCTAATATGAGCCAGAAACTTTCAAACCTCAGAGAAACATTTCTGGAATTAAAATTGATGGTAATACTGAAATCCACCCTTTATGGTCCAGCTGTTTCCTTTTGTTCTACCTGTGGTAGCTTCTGATTTGTTACCATCAATTAGTTCATCAATACGGAACTACCTGTTCCTATTTCATTTCATCTACATATCAGAATAAACCTTTGGATGGGATAAGCTCCACCCCCATGACCCTGAATTGGATAAGAGGTGAAGAGGGAGGATGGATGGATGGATGGATGGATGGATGGAACCAAGTCTACAGAGGTGTAGTTCTAAAGTTGTTACTGAGATTCTAGGAAGGACTAGGTTGTTAGGAATTATAACTGTAGACAAGATGATGTGTCAGTCAGAACAAGATAGGGAGTAGGAAGAGGCAGGTCTTCTTTAATATGATGATCCAGCAGTCCTTATTTTCAGCTGATATTCAGTATTGCATCATCTATAATAGTATAGGAGTAGTTTTTAGTCAGTAACTCAGTGCACAGAATAACAGCGTTTAGCGTACTGAGGTAAGGTGAAATAAACTACTCTTCCTTAGCTGCTGCCATGCTTCTACACAGGAAAAACAGGAGAACAGGAAAAACAGGAGAACAGGAACTCAACCAGGAAAACATGAACATCACCTCATGTGATCACACACCTCCAAATGTGCGAGGCCCATTTGGTCCCAATAAAGGCTGATAAACTAAAGGCTAGTCCTCACCAGACGAGAGGGCTGGCAGCACCACTAAGCAAGCTAGAGGGCGGGTGTACACATATCCTTTGATCTCTACATCAGCTGACCCATCACTCCAGAGCACCTTGGTTACCTGGCCAATAGGCCATGAAGTTCGGGGCAGTTGAGGGTCACATTTGGCACAAGCATGTGGGTGTCTGCGAATGGCTTCTCTACCCCTTATAATCCAGAAGTACCTCCACAACTCAGCATAAACTTGCTCTGGACCAGGGTGATGAGGTCCTTGTTGAACTTCTGGATCAGCAGCCGGGTAGCTAAATGCGAGGGATCCAGAACAATTGGGAGCAATGTTGAGTCACTAAGGGCCTCTGATCATTGTAGCCAACCGCCTACCTGTATTAGGCCTGAAGATCTGTCTAGTTCAGGAGATAGGGTAAGTAAGTGGCTCCTGGATGAGACATGTTTCCCAAGTTAGTCAGTTCGTTCTCAAGGAGATGAGTGAACTGCGCTGCTACGAGGGCTGCACAAAGTTCCAGGTGTGGGATCGACTGTGTACATTTGGGGGACACTTGTGAACAAGCCAGGATAAAGGATAGCTGTACCTCAATATGGGTGTCTTTGGTTCTCCAGTATGCCATGGCTCCATAGGTTTGACTGTCAAACCCCTGACACCATGAGGATGAATGGGAGGTGCTGTCCTTGGGGCTGGTGAGCGGTACTGGCCTGATGTGGGGGCCGTGTACCTTACATCTACATTTGCTGGAGGTAGGTATTGATGTGTTGGAGGTCAAAGATGCCATTCAGGAGGATAGATAGGGTTGTTAGGCGGATAAAGGGGCTGATTACAAGCTACTTCAATCTTGAGAAGCTGCATGTTATTTTGCAGGTCTTGATCAGGTTCAGGCCATGGTCGGGGATCAGGCCAGTAGGTTTCCTCCTCAGGTTCTGCTTTGGCGAGGTAGCCTGTAGTAGCTGCAACTCCGACACTTGGGGGTTTCTCGTGACTGCCCATTGAACCTAGGATCCTGAGTTAGGCAATTTCTGTTTTCAAAGAGTGGGCCATGTCAGTTAGTTCCTTGATCTCTCTTCAGGCCTCATTTAGTTCCTGTATACCTGACTGGATCCATTGATGTGACCGGAGCAGCTTTGCGCTCTCTTCCCGTATTGCTCAGATCTCCAGTGAGAAGTGAAGGTTGTGGTAAGTACAAAAACATAGGTGTGGGCTCAGGTAGGCTGTCCTGTTCCTCACTGGTTCTCTGGAAGTGACTTGGGGCTAGCTGAGGAATCCCAAAGTGAGCAGCATTCCTATGGAAGCCTTGGGAGTGAGCCTGAGGTGTCTCTGTGAGAGTGATGGTGTCCTTCATGTGACTGGAGGTGGCGGATCTAACCGCTGGTATCCTTTATAATCCACTTCATAGTCCTGTAGTCTACGAGGAGGCTGGGACTGTCTTTTAGTTCTCACATCAGGATACATCTCTTCCACTGGGTCCATCTTCAATACAGTTATCCGGCTTGAAGGACCAAAATGTTACTGAGATCTTAAGTAGGACTAGTTTGTTGTATTATAACTGTAGACAAGATGGTGTGTCGGTCAGAATACAGGTAGGGAGTAGGAAGAGGCAGGACTTCTTTAATATGATGATCCAGCTGTCTTTATTTCCAGCTGATATTCAGTATTGCATCATCTATAACACCATAGGAGTAGTTTCTAGTCAGTAACTCAATTCTGAGAATAACAGCGTTTAGAGTACTTAGGTAAGGTGAAATAAACTTTACTCTTCCTTAGCTGCTGCTGTGCTTCTACACAGGAGAACAGGAGAACAGGAACCAGGAACTCAACCAGGAAAACATGAGCCAATGAACATCACCCCATGTGATCACACTCCTGAAGGGCTGAGCCCTTATTACTGAAGTGTAAACCTTTTACTCAAAGCTCCTTCGGGATCCTTGCAGAAGCTGCTGCTGTTGTGGTAGACCTGTCTCCAGATAAAGTTTGGACCTCTGTATGATGTAAATAAAAGCATAATATAGTGAGTTGCAAACGTTGTAACGATATTTTACTGACAATAGTCCAAAGAGAAATATGAAACATATTCACTCACTTTGAATTTGATGTCAGAACATTTCAGTAAAGGTATTACAGAAGCTACGAAATCCTTGAGAAATTTAATGCTAAAGAAACAGCTGGTCAACATCTGCTAACTCATGAGGTTAATTATTGACATAAGTGGATCTAAAAAAAATCCTCCAGAGAGGCTGAGGCTTTCAGAGGTGAAAATGTGGAGAAAGACTGTAGTTCAACAGTTTCAGATGAAAGTTTTGTATTTTTAAAAGAGTTGAAGGTCCCAGATGATCTGCAGCCCTGTAAGTGTTCCACATTGCAGGAGGACTCCCTGATGTTCAGATCATCTTTAACCTGACTCATGAGGACTGGCTTCTGAATGACTGTAATAGCTGTGTTCTTCCACATGGTGGCGATGTGCAGGGTAATAAAGAGTTTCTCTGGAGGAAAAACCAGCACACGATGTAGATGAATACAGTCATCATACTTTACTTCCTGTAATATTTTGCACAGTCGTGATTTCTGCCAGGACTCTGCGTTAATGTTAACAGGTTTGGTATGAAGTCCTGCTGCCTGAGCTTTGAGAACATTTTCAGCTGGCATTCCACCTGAGTGAGTGATGAGCGCTACAATGTTTTTTCCAGGTCTTTTCCAAACAGTGGTATCGCTCAGTACAAAGTTACTCACCCTCATCACCAGACCGACTGTGTCAACTTCAAAAACTCCATCATCTGATCCAAACAAGTCCAGTAGTCTTTGACTGATGATGTCATCATGTTCAGTCACTCTGGTGTCTCCATATCCAGGCAGATAAATGCAACATCACAGGTCAAAAAGTGATTTATGAGGGGCAATAAACCTGTCATAATGATATGTATGAATTTTTTGAAATATAATATTTTATGAATTATGATATATGATATATTCAGAAAACTGAAATATAATACTTTATGGAAATAAGGAATAGTGTATACAATATGAAATATTGTATGAAATATGACCTGTTAGTGGACATATAAATAAATGGATGCTTTATGATACATTGTATTCTGTGAAAAATGTATAGATATTGTCATGAGGGAGGGGGGAGTTTATTGTTTAATTTTATTTTTATAATGTTTAAAATGATAATTAAAAACTGACTTCTTGTTGCTGGAGGTTGTCATAAGCAACAGAGTGACCGCAGCCGGACACACTGAAACTGTTCCTGGGGATGGTCAACTGGTCCTCCAGCTTTATAGCACACAGACACCTAGGGACCGAGGGGAGGGTCTAGCGGTGACCAGTCAGAAAAATAGGGAGGGGTCTAACGTTTTCATTGTTTTCATGCAACTTTTGTTTTATTGAAAACCAGATTTTATAAAATAAAAATTTAGAAAAGATGGTGATTTCTGAAATTATTTTTTTAACACTGTTACTTTTTATCACTGTTAAACATTTGGACCTTAAACTGACATGGTCCCATACACTTCTATTAGAAAACATGTTTTCAGCAGCTAATCAGTGAATTTCTCCTCTTATCTGAACCTCTCTATACTGAGGTGTAACACACACTGTGACATGGAGCAGGGCTCTGGGTCAGACCAGGAGAAGCCAGATGTTCCTCGGAAACATTTACACCTCCTCCTCCAGCTCACTTCTCCAGGCAGACCAGGAGGGAATCAAACTCCTGACTCTGGTGTTATTCCATCTTCATGAATCATTATCTCTACCGCTACTTCTAAAGAGTAATATTATCACATATCAGCAGTCAGAATACAGGCAAATACTTTGAACAGATGAAATAAAATACATTTGGGAGTAATGATAATTGCATTTGGTAAAGGTGTTATGAATCTAATAAAATAGTGGTGAAAGAAAATATCATATAGGCTATATAACATGAGATTCACAAAGCATGGTTCCACAATCTAATATGATGTCAGCAGAAACAATAAAAGCTTTTAGATGTTGACTGTCAGATTCACTGAACCAAGATCCAAAATACACCTGAACAAGTTTTTAATCATTCCACGAACCAGATCACAATAGTTAAGGAACATCTGCTAAGCTTTATTCTATACTTTACATTAGTTAAGTGTAAAGAGAAACTTCTGATACATTTACACATTTTTGGTACATTTACTGAGTTAAATATGAGCAGAACGGACATTTCATACATTGTTGACAGAGAAGTTTAATCTAAAGCCTGTAAGCTTTCATAAACACTAGTTAATATACGTATCTAATGATAAATACTGTGTTTTTTTCTTTCATCACCAGTTTCCACAGTGCATTTTTCCTCCCTCTCTCTCTCTCTCTGTGGTCCCTCTACTGAAGGAAGACCCTGAATCAGTCTGACTGTGTCCCAGGATGGAGCTCAGAACAAAGATGATGTCACAGTTACCAACAGTCACTCTGTGGTCAACTAGGCAAAACACTCATCAGCAACGTGAACAAGTTGCACACGTCCAAATGTTTCCTGAACACCAACAGCATCTGTTAGAAAGACTAAGGGGAAAAGTAGTTCCTCTACTGGAGCTCATTAAAGTCACAGTTATAATAAATAACATTTATATGTTCAGACATAGGCCATAAAATTCTAGCAGATTCAAAAAATGTTTATCAGTATATCGGCTTTACATTTGTGCCTTGATGGCTTCTGTAGACGTGTGTCCCAATTCTGTTCAAGTCAGCACAAACTAAATAAAGTGTAGTATGTATGCATGTGTGCATGTGTCACTAACAGGTCATTACATGTAGCACTCTGCTCTGTCATTTACAACCATGTTAATAATCCATAAACATGAAGTCAACACATTTTACAATAAATGAGGTTCACAGCATCTTCAGCTAAATGCTTAAACAGCTGGATGCTGAAATGTCACATGGCTTATAAATGTGTACCTGGTACAAAGCAGTTCTCACGTTTTAGATGTACTGTTATTACAAATGTTAAATATTGTGGGTAACTGTAACCATATACCAGCCTGTGAGAGTTTTCACAGCACAGTGAGTGAGCAGAAAGCTCAAACACACGCTGAAGACATCACAGTCTCATGTCTTTCATAAAGGACAGTGCAATGGTTTGGGCTTTTTTGAAAATATGCAATCATGCATTCATGTTTCACACTCTCTGGAACTCCAGTGGAACACACTCAACACAAAGCCAGCTGTATGGCAGAAGACCTACTAAGCAGAGTCTGCTGTTCCCATCAGAAAACAATGCCTGGGCCAAATTTTGAAATGTTACATATAAAAAATGTTTCTTGAACAATGTCGGCCCACTGTCTGAGTAAAGGTCTGTGTCCTTTAGAACCCTCTCTGCACATCTGTCTGTCTGTGGTGGGGACTGAGGGAAGTTATCTCATGAAATTATGATCTTCAGCTGGACTGACATTAAGAGCAGTGGAACAAACAGGTACATTCAGGACCCTAAAAATGCGCAAATAGGTGTTATACATTAGAACATGTCTCTAAAATGCTTAGTGTTTGTCAAGGTTATAGTTAACTAAAACTAAACTGAAACCAAGTTTGAAAACCAAAGTAAAAACTAAACTTTAGACAAAAACACAAACTAAAAGTTAGATTAATTTTACTTTCAGAAACAGCGTAATGAGCTGGATGGTCTTCTGTAGTGTTTAAGAATAATTCAGAATGAATAATCACAGATTTCAATGTAATAAACCTGTTTTAAGGTGGACTCTTTAGTTAATGAAACCTGAGGCAAGGACTCCATCATGATCCCCAGAATTAAGTTAAAGATGAATTTTTAACAAAGCAGACATGAGGAGAAATGTGCATCGTTTCAGTCTCTTAACCATGCAGGGACAGTCCACCAATCAGCAAGAATTTAAAGTTGTCATCAGTCAATACAGACACTGGAAAATTAGTTTGCCTTTCCACACACTTGTGCAAGAAGCAAACTTGCTTTCACATTGTTTCCACATTTATACAAATTCTCCCTCTATTGTGCAACTCCACACAGGGCATCGTGCAGGCTGCACCTGAGTGAAGAAGAGCTGGGTAGTCGGTCACGTTCATGCAGAGGTTTAGAATGATATGAGTCCCGTCATGAAGTCCATGTAAATGGGTAGAACTCAAACTGATTTGAAGCCTTCTTGTCATTAAATGTGGGTATAAATGATTATCTGTATGTCTGCTCTGTGATAGGCTGGCTACCTGTGCAGGTGTGCACTTCCTCTTAGTGCAAACCCCTTTGACCTCACACGGTTCAGACACTGTAATATCAAGGTGCAAATACATTTAAAATATACAAAAATGTTTAAAATGCCTTGAAAGTGGTAGACTTTTCTGTCTTATTCCATCCTGTTTAAAATGTGAGCTCCAGTGGTGATGTGTGAGGATTATAACAGGCCTCTGATGTCCTGCGACCTGGAAGGAGAATCTGAGCAAACCAGTTTTCGTGTTTTGTGTGTATACAAAAAAAGACACGTGGATCATTAAATGGAAGCTCTTCGGTCTTGTCAATATTACAGTAAGCAAACACTGGAGTGATTACAGTTTTTGATTTTGATTATATGTTATGTTTACTGTTAAATTCTGGTTTTCAGTCCACTTTACATTCAGTTAGCTTCCACAGTGGATTCGGTCACTTCACTGTAGTTTTGGAGTTTATTCATTAACTGGACATTTGTCAAGAATATAATTTAAGAAGTTTGGAACAGATGTTAAAATACATGCAGCTGTGAAGGCAGTTGACTCACAGTCATATAGACACCCCCCAAAAACGGTATTTTCAAAGCCTTTTCAAGCTGGATGTCTTGACAGATTTCATCCAACTCAAGAATAAGAAATTTCTCCCGACATTTTATTTAATTTCAGTTAGTTGTTAAGCACAGATTGTCATGTCCTGTCATGGTTCAGAGGAGGACCCCAACGCAGGACGCAGAGACAGGAGGTAAAGTCACAGTTTGGCTTTATTTAGCTCGGCAGGTATACAGGCAGGTAAGTGCAGGGCAGATGGCAGGAGACATCAGGCAATAACGTGAAGGCGACAGACAGGGGAGACAGGACTCAAATAGACGCCGACTAATGAGGAACAGGTGGGGACTGCACGCAGCTGACCAATCGGAACAGGGAGGCACGCAGGACGTGACACAGACTGGGGGGAAGACCACTAGGGAAACAGGCAGACCAAGGACGAAAGGAGGGGAACTGGCTCCAACCCGGGCCGGGACGGGCGAGCCATGACACAAATTATTGTTTTAGTTTGTTAGTTTTATATGTTGAGTGTGTTATCATTTCTCCCAAATGTATTTTATTTGTTCTGTTCAAAGTTTCTGCCTGTATTCTGACTGCTGATGTGTGATAATATTACTCTTTAGAAGTAGCGGTACGGAAAACGAACACCAGAGTTAGGAGAGAGAAAGTAGATTCAAGCCGCCTGTCGTCAGACCACAATACCAGAGACAAAACGGGGCCAGAAAGGGTCGACTCAGCACTGGTCAGTGCAGACTGTACAGCAGCGTTGGACCTCCATGCCTCCTGAGGTGCCCGAGCATCCTAGGAGTCTGCTGGCTGTTGTTCATGGTTGCAGCTGGAGACTTTTTAGGTAGGGTCTGTTCATATTTCATACAATATTTTATATTGCATACACTATTCCTTATTTCCATAAAATATTATTTTTCAAATTTTTAAATATATCATATTCCATAAGTCCAAAAACATTATATTTCAAAAATTCGTCATTGTATCATTATGACAGGTTTATTGCCCCTCATAAATCTCTGTCAGAGAGTAGGGCAGAGCTTTATCTTCACTCTGATGGTGTCGTTGACTAGAGCGTTGATCAGAGTGGATTTCCCTGCTCCTGTTTCACCCACAGGTAAGATGGTTCTGTTTGTCTGGGTCACATTTTTCTCACCAACAGTCATTCTGGTAAGAGTTCCATTCTTCTGTTTCTTTTACCTCAGCTGGTAGACAGCATGAAGTCCTTAAGAGATCAAAGGACTTTTAGTGATGACCTCATATCTGGATGAGATGTTCCTGTGGAAAAAGTGAAAGTGTTGAAACATGATGGGTCAACTTTCATTTTATCTTCATGTAAGTTTCACCTGTTTGCCATGCTGTCTGAATTCTACTTCATGATCACTGCGTGTTGCAGCGTGGGATTTTACTCTGCCAGTCCTTGCTGTCGAATTGTCACATTACGTACTCAATTAAAGTTTTTAAGGCTTTGAAAGTGGTTGTAATTAAACCACTTCTTTAAAAGCCTTTGCTTGGCCCAGCCGTCTTAACTAATTACAGACCAATTTCCAACCACCCTTCCATTTCAAAAATTCTTCTTGCAGAACAACTGTGTCATCACTTGCAGAGGAATGGTTTATTGGAAGAGTTCCAGTCAGGATTTAGAGTTCATCATAGCACAGAAACAGCACTAGTGAAGGTTACTAATGATCTTCTAGCTTCTGACAGTGGACTCCTCTCTGTGCTTGTTCTCCTAGACCTCAGGCGACCACAACATTTTTTCAATATATAGTTATTTGGTTTAACTTTCCAACAATAGAACAACAACAATGCTCAGCTCTATCTTTGTGAATCAGTTTTCACATCTTGGACATTGCTCAAAAGCTTTGAAAAACAAAAGCTCAAGAGAAGGTTTCCACATTCTGTTAAAACTGTCAGTGGATCAGGCAGGTCATGAAGTCCACAGGGGTGTGTTCCATCACTATCATGTGCCACTCAGAGACTGCGGGAGTTTAGTGGGAGATCCACGGCAGTCATACTGTTTTCCTGGCACAAAAAGTCAGAACATTAAAGCGTTTTCTAAGATGTTCATGTTGAATGTGTATACCTGGGAGACGAAGGCGAAAAGACACTGGTTTGAGATCAAACTTCTACAGTCCATAAAGGTTAGACTCATAAACATTCGTGCGGTTTGGGACAGGACCAAAGGCAGAGTGAAAGGCTGCCAGGATTTAATTTACATTTAGGATGTAAAGAGGGGAGTGCCAGCCTTGAATGTGGAAAGACGACTAGATGATTAATGAGTTCTATACAGAGTTTTCTGGTTTGATTTCCTTGATCATTTACAAACTGTTATTTTCTCAAATTATCTCTCATGTCCTCCCATGGTTGTTCTGTGACTTTTACCCACAACTTTGTCTCCCAGGTCTATCCCAGCTTAGGATCACCAGTTACAGAGAACTCCTTCAAAACTTTGTACAATACACTAACTGATACATCATTCCCCATAGAAAAGATCTGCTCGTCAATGTCAGAAATATTAACATTCTTTAATAGAGAAGTTTTAATCTCTTATCTTTGCCAGATCCAAATATGGATTCATAATGCATGATCTGCTTTGGGCCCTAACGGGAGCAGCCGAAAGAAGATCTTTAAGAAATGGAAAACTTTACTTCTGTTCTGTTTACTGCTGTTTAATTAAAGGCCAATAAAACTCTGTTCTTAAATAGGTCTCCAAAAGAACCTTTAAAACTGGAGTCTAAAACACCTGGCAAGAAATATGGGTTGTTAACAGCTGAGGTGAAAGTAGATGGTACTTCAGCTCTCCCCTCAGTGTGCTGTACCGCTGTCCAGGTCTTGGCTGTATTAATCGTTAATGGGTTCTTACACCAATCTTTTATCTTTTATAAAAAGCATGTTTGAGAGAGGGCACTTACACATTGAGGATTTAATATCAAACCAACTGAACATTTCTTGTGTAACCACTCAGTTATGTATTTTAAAAGGGCCCTTATTCAGCTGATATTTTCCAACCCAGCCATGGGGCCGCAGGCCAGTGTACTCCTAGTACCGGTCCCAAGCCTGGGTAATTTGCATCATGAAGGACGCCCGGTAAAAAATCTTTACCAAATGAAGCACATACTATGACTTCTATACCAGAAGCTGGCAAAGAAAAAATGGGATAGTCAGGGAGATAAAGAAGCAGACAGGAGTACTGGGAGGCTAGGCACACAGCAAAGAGAGAAGTGGCAAAGGCAAAGGAAAAGGCTTATAGTGAGTTGTATGAGAGGTTGGACGCCAAGGAAGGAGAGAAGGACTTGTATTGAGTGACGAGACAGAGAGACAGAGCTGGAAAGGATGTGCAGCAGATTAGGACAATTAAGGATAGAGATGGAAATGTTTTAACAAGCGAAGAGAGTGTGTTGAGAAGATGGAAAGAGTACTTTGAGGAGCTGATGAATGAGGAAAATGAGAGAGAGAGGAGGTCAGAGGGAGGGAAGATGGTGAATCAGGAAGTGCAGAGTATTAGTAAGGAGGAAGTGAGGACAGCAATGAAGAGGATGAAGACTGGAAAGGCAGTTGGTCCAGATGACATACCTGTGGAGGTATGGAGATGTCTAGG
>VUQH01053273.1:0-13035 GCA_015106775.1 Etroplus canarensis | reverse complement strand
AAAAAAATTTTTTACCCCAAAAAAAAAAAAAAAAAAAAGATTTTTGAAAGTTGAAAGCACTTCTTTGAGGGGGGCTGCTCTTTCACCTGACAAGCAAAATGTCTCTGGTCCTCTCACCATGCAGGGTTGTGTCAGGAAGGGCACCCAGCATAAAATCTAGATCCTACACTTTTTTTTTTCAGCGCACTTTCGGCTGCTCCCTTGTATTCTCTTAAGGGGTCACCACAGCGGATAATTTTACATCAGAAATTTGGCAGAAGCTTTTACACTGGATGCCCTTCCTGATGCAACACTCCATGTTAAAAGGGTATGAAGGTTAAATTTTGAATGACTACATTAAACCAGCTGATTCTGAGGGGTCAAGTGGGTTGCACTGATTGATCAGCCAAAATGTACCTTTGGCTGCTCCCTTATATTCTAACCAAGGGGTTGCCACAGCAGATTAAGCCACACTGGTAATTTGGCAGAGGTTTTACACTGGATGCCCTTCCTGACACAACTCTCCACTGTGAGAGGGACTTGTGTCCCCACCTGGAATCAAACCAGGGTACTTTACTTATAAGGGACATCAAACTCTGCACTGCTTACTTGTGTCCACAGAAATAATCCAGCCACATTTCAAGAGGCTCAAATAAACATTTGAAGAACACACGTGTGGATATTTAGAGATTTCTCGTATATTAATAAGCTCACTCACCTGATTTAAGCTGAAGTCTGAGTCAGATCTTTTTCTCCTACAGCTGACAAGCACTAATTCTTTCTGCCCTTGCACATCTCTGAGATCAGCTACATGTGTTACTGCTGTAACAATTAAAATCAGAATCAGAAAATGTGAGCAGTTGGTTACAGATGTGTCATCAGATTACAACATGCTGGTTATTCAGAATTTCATAATGTTTACAAGTCAGCTACAATAACAATAATCTGAATTCCTGTGTTGATAACTTCATAGTAAGTCAGTGCTTAGGCCGTACAATGCTCAGAGGAAATCCAAAAAAACTCAAGGGATACGGCTCAGACTCCACAGGTCTAGTTTAAAATGTTAAAGCTCATGAGAGTACGATGAGAAAAAGACTGAACAAGTTTGGACAAGTTGCGAAGAGAAAGTGTCTTCTCTCTAAAAAGAACATGGCAGCATAGCTTAGTGCAAAGTTGCATCTGAACAGAGCACTTACAGAACAATGTCCTTCAGACAGCAAGTATCAGCTGCAGATGTCTGACCATAATGCACATGCTTGGCTGAAACTGGGCTGGGCAACAAGACAATGATCCCAAGCATAGCACCAAATCTACAACAGTATGGCTGAAAAACAAAAGAATTAAGGTGCTGCAATGGCCTAGTCAAAGTCCAGACCTCAACCTGACTGAAATCTTGTGATGGGACCTTAAGAGAGCTGTGAAATTCAGTGAACTGAAGCAACACTGTGAAGAAGAGCGGACAAAGGAACAATGTGAGAGTGATGAACTCACTGTCTAAACTTAGTTTCTCACGGTTTTTCACATAGAGCCGTGTGAAAACTCTCATTTCACATGACTGCAAATGTTGACCAGAATAATATGCTGCAGCACAAAGGTAACCATTTCAGTACTGAGAGGTAAGAACCCACAGAGTTAATTTTTATCTGATATCTGTGTGGTTATGGCCACCTCATCATACACCTAAGTGGGTTTTGAGGTGTACATGTAAAAAGTTTTGTATTTTCGCTCTTTTATTTGATTTATTTTAATACTCATGCAAAACTAACTGAAAATGCTGAGTTCCAATATCACTTTCAGTTCCAGAAACTTCTCTCACTTTGCTGAGATACTGCAACCCAGACTGCATGCGTAGCTGAAAAAAAGCAGGAGGAAGTGTGTTCTGTCTGATGTTTCAGTATGAGGATGCATTTGGTGTGCTTCTTTACAGATAAACAGGTATGTGCAACAGATACAAGATCAGATTCAATAAACAGCAAGTTGTTTTCTGTTGTGTCCATATGAGCAAACCAGCCAGTGGGGTAAAGTTGTGGGTTTTTAGGCCCTTTAAGATGCTGCGCTTCACACGGAAAGAAGAAAAACTACGAGTGAAATTTTAAGAAGTGATCAATTACTCAAACATCATGGGAGGCTGGCACTGCCTGAGCTGAGGAAGCTCAGATTAAATGCTCTGCGATGTGGATGACTGATGAAGTAAATCTGAAGTGAAAAGGATTTGAAAACCAATCACTGAGTTCAGTAATATTCTGCAGATATGGCGCAATCTGTAGAATACATAATTACTATGTTGCAAATACAACCAAAACACGGAGAAGGATTTGTAAAGTAATGAATACAGAGGAAACTATTTTGAGAGAAAGACCCAGATTTTAAACTAAATGCAGCAGACGCTGTGTTTAAAATTATGAGATGGAGTTCTCTGAAAATATTTCTAAACATTTTAATATACAGGGTGTTTCAAAAAGATGGACCCAATTTCAATGTGGTATATTTCTTGATAGCAATATGGGACAATTACACAAAGTGACAAATGATTAGCACCACCGAGTTGTGGTCTTTTAAAACTCTCTGCCCCGCTCTTTCATGTGGCAAATGTTTCATTCATGGGTGGTTCATGGTTGCAGAGATTTAGTGATTTCAAATCGGGTCCATCTTTTTGAAACACCCTGTACTAAATAACCAACTTGAACACACGTGAACATACAACAAGCATGCAGAATACTCAGCTTTATTTGAAACATAATATGAACGACTATGAGAAAAATTTAAAAAAGGTACAATAAAGATAAAATGGGAAGACGCAACTGGAAAATAACTGATTAAAATATTCACTGAAATTCATTAAACCACCAGTTCCTTATTTTGGATGGAAATTGGGTGGAAAATAATTCTAGGATACTTCTTCCACCAGATGATGTAATTTACAGTCATGTGAAGAAGAAAGTTTTCACAGGATTCCACGAAATCTTATGTAAAAACTAAGTATACCCCGTGATTAAATATCTTGTAGAATCACCTTTAGTAGCAGGAACTTGAAGCAATAGTTTTCTGTATGTTTTATCAATCTGTGGTGAATGTTTTCAGCAACAATGGGCAATAAAACGATGACGATAATTATCGTGATAGGGATTCAAGACACGGTTGATGTTACGCCGATAGAACTCAAAACGTGAAAAGCAGAACAGAAAACATGAAAAGCCAATCATAATGAAAAGTTGCGCTGGTCGACCCAATCATGTGGCTGGAAAAGAGCTGCAGACATCTTCGTGGGGTGGGTCGCAGGCGTAGCTCCCGGCAGCAGGACATGTGCTAATGATAGAGCTTCTGCGGCTGCGTGCACCATATCTCAGGAGAGCGAGATCAAAGAGAAAATAACGATGGAGAACCTGAGAGACAGTGTTACTAAAGTAGACACAGCAACAGACATACAGCCCGAGACTCAGAAGATGAGGACAATTTTGGACAAACGGGTCAGAGGAGTTCAGTGTGTGGAGATATTTTGGCTGTTTAAAGCTCGACAGGAAGCAGAGAAGCTGCAAACTGTGTCAAAGCACGACCCCACAAAGACGGTAACAATACTGATGTGTTGTAACGTCTGAAGCAAAGCCGTCCTTTAGAGACAATGTAAGACTTTACAGTCCCAGACCCAAACAGGTGCTGCTGGTCCTCCTGAAACAACCATAGACCACAGGGTCCACTTTGTCCACCTCCATGCCTTACAGCAAAAACACACAGAGACACAAAGGCAATAGCCTGCTTTATTTAAAACACACCATGACACTAAGCATGGTGGGAAATGTGGGATTTAAGCAGCTGATTAAAGTAATGAACCCTGGTTAGCAGTTATCTCAGAGAGACAGTCGGACAGGTGAACCATATCTGAGCCTCACTGCCCGCTGCACTGACCAAGCCTGAACTCTGAAAAGCAAATGTCTTTAAACTGCACACTTTCCTGAAGACCAAACAGGTGAAGTCACGATTTTAGGACTGACAGAAGCTCTTTGATCCTGAGGACTGAATTAATACTGTGGATACAAACACAATGCAGGTTTGCACAGATTCAAATGGTTTTAAATGTTTGAAAAACAAAGGAAAGGACACAGTACAGAGGCAGATTATTTAAATTTTATTTTATAATAATACTTTATTTACTTGGAAATAAACAAAGAATTTACTTTTTGTTCTCCTGTAAAACCTGAAAGCTTTTGACTGATCAGAACTCAGATTTTAGTTTAGTATATAAACCCATTTTATTTATTTGAAAAACAGTTGTATAAAGTTCTACAGTCAATGTGTCATGTTAAACTTCTGACACACAATAAATGATATTCAAGCGAAAAAAATCAAATTTGATGTATTGATATAACGAATACTATCATGATATGAATTTTTCCCATATCGCCCAGCTCTACTTGCTGATGACGAATTAAGGCAGTTCTGAAGGGAAAGAAGGGGTCCGACCTACAACATGCAAAGTGTATCTAATGAAATGGATAGTATGCGTATTTTCATTCTGTGACATGTGAAGAAAGTGGTGTGATCCTCTGAACCTTCGGCTGCTCCCTTGTACTCGGATTAATCCACACTGGTAATTTGGCAGAGGCTTTACTTCGGTGCCCTTCCTGACACAACCCTACATGGTTAGAGGGGCTTGTGTCCCCACCTGGAATTGAACTAGGGACTTTATATGCGAATGTGTAAACCACTACACTACAGTGTGATCCACTGACAGTAAGGCTGGAAGAAAAGGTTAAAAATGAAGAAAAAAGGCTCTATCGAATGTAAAAACTACACCTAATGTCACAGTTATGGTAAGTATGTGGTGAAAATGGCAGGGATATAATGAAAATGTGGTCCTCTAATGACTGACTGGCACTGAAACACACAAAGTCTAGCTGCACACAGCCAGCTGTATCACCTCGTGCCCCTCTGAACTCATGGGATGGCTATCGCTGACATACAGGCAATGAGCCTAAGCCAGTGATTCAGCAGAGATCCAGGTAGGGCAGCGGGAGAGTGAAGACAAAGAGATGGCATATGATTTACACTATGATGACTAATGCCAAGGCGCAATGCTAAAGAGAGAGATAGAAATGCACAGGCTGGGAGCTGGCCGTAATCATATAACATGCATTATGGGTCTCCTGGAAAAGATAGTAAAATGCTTATAAAAGGAAATACTGCAATTGAGTGCCGTGAATATCTCATAAAAGTGTTAAACTCGCAGCTGGAGAGGCTGCAGAGGGAATTGTGTTTATACAATGTTTGTGAAGAAAAGTCAGGATATTCGAATGCAAACCCAGCTTTCTTTCCCCTTTTCTTCCAATCAGGCTTGCTCTAATCGCTATAAGAGTTGGTTAAAACTGACTAACACAATAGCTACCTTCTGCCCGCAGACTGACGTGCAATCACACAACTGACACACTGACGCAAGCAATTACATTGACCTTTTCACACAGATGCACGCACATAATCACGTAGCTGCAGGCTGTGTGAGAGAGATACTGAAAGGAAATGTAGGAGAAGGCATTACACATCAATTCCACCGTGGTAAGATGAAGAATTTTCATATCTTGACATCTGCATTCACCATTCCACAAACTATAGACCAGCTGTTAGGTCTTGGCTTTCTGCCATGTAACACACAGCAGGCGGCAGCCAGAGCTTCATTAAGAACACTTAGCATTATTAGTTGCCTTACTTTGTATACATGACATCTGATTTACAGTGTTTCATAACCAAAACCAAGCTTGACAGTGAAGGGTGGAGGAGGCTTGTTGCCGATTACAATTATGTCGTAACTTGTGTTACAAAAGTTCTTCAATTATCTGCACAATAGAAGCCAAAACATAAAAACCAAACATGCTTATTTTTCTGCTCACATGCACTACAATCAGCTGAATTAACAAGAATGCGGCAGTAAAGTAAGAACTGGAAAAAAATAACTGCTTCTAATGCAACACGCAGAGGATATAAAAAGTGAACACACTCCTGCTAAAATACCAGATTTTTCTGAAGTTAAAAAATGCAACAATAAGCTGGTTGCGTAAGTGTGCACACCCTAAAACGAATACTTTGTTGAAGCACCTTTTGCTTTAATTACAGCTTTCAGTCTTTTTGGGTACACACCTGCCACCAATTAAAGTGACTCTGAATAACTCCAAATAAAGTTCAGCTGCCCTCCTAGGATTTTCCTGAAAATTACTCAGTTACATCCTACAGCAAAAGCCATGGTTCACACAACACTTATTCAAAGGTACCAATCAGGAGAAGAGTACTAAAAAGCATTATATATACACCACAGTGAAGACAGGCATCAAGAAGTGGAGAAAATACAGAACCACAGCGAGGTTACTGAGAGGCCTACAACATCGCTGAAGGGGCTGCAGGAATTTCTGGTGAGTACTGGTTGGGTTAGGATTGCAAAACGGAAGCCTTTTCTTACAACGAAAAACATCCAGGCCCGGCTAAATTATGTTTATAAAAAATAATCCATCAGGTCTCCCAAAAGCATGTGAGAAAATGTGTTATGATCTGATAAAACCAACGTTGAACTTTTTGGTTAGAATTCCAAAAGATGTGTTTGCACAACACGCATTACCAGAAGAACACCACAGTGAAGCATGGCGGTGGCAGCATCAGGATTTGGGGTTGTTTTTCGTTAGCTGGAACTGGGGCTTTAGTCAAGGTGGAGGGACGTACAGTATGAATACTTCCAAATATCAGTCAATTTTCCCTCAAAACCTTGTCTGCTGCTAGATGTCTGCCAGAAAGCTGAAGATGAAGGGGAAATTCACCTTTCAGCTCGGCAACGACCCCAACCACACATACAAATCAAAAAAAGAATGACTTCACCGGAAGAAAATGAAAGTTTTGCAATGGCCCAGACCTAAATCCAACTGAAAATGTGTGGAGTGACCTGAAGAGCGCTGTGCACAAGAGATGCCCTCACAATCTGACAGATTTGGAGAACTTTTGCAAGGAAACGTGGGCAAAAGTGGGCAAATATTTCCAAGTCAAGATGTGCCGTACTGATAGACTCCTACCCAAAAGAAACTGAAAGATCTAATTAAAGCAAAAGGTGCTTCAACAAACTATTAGTCTCAGGGTGTTCACACTTATGCAACCAGCCTATTGTACATTTTTTAATTCTTTATATTTTTCCATCTCACAGATCTGTGTCTTTTTCAGTTGAATTAAACAGGTAATAGGTCACATTAAAGGTGGAAAAAATTTTTTAAATGACTTCTCATGCTCTCATTGTTTTACATCAGTAAAAACCTGGTATTTGAACAGTGTTGATTTCACTTCATAAATCCACTGTAAGCTCTTTGCACACATCTGCACACACAGCATGTTAAAGCATTGTAGCCTCTATTTCTACCTGTACCTGTTTCTACAACAGTGGCGATCTGCAGGGCTCGTTTTCAACTTTGCTGTCAGTTTTGTGTTAATATTGCAAACACTGAAAGACAGATCTTGTATATGTCCTCATTAAAACAGATTTGTGAGTGTGTGTGGTACTGTAGCCTCAAGTTTATATTGTTAATTGGCAGCAAAATACTTTCTCCAGAAAGTAACTGAGCAACGGAATGCATTTCCAGACTACTGAGTAATACATTACTTTTTTTGGGTAACGATCCTGGCACTGGAGGAGAAGAAGGGCAAATAAGCATATTAAGAGTAATTCACTCTATAGCTTCCTTTGTTTACTTGTTGAAAATGGTGTTTTAGCTGCACCATCTTTCTTATTTTACCCAGGGGTTGCAAAGTTCAAATTTCTTTTAGAAAGGTTTATAGAGGACTCCAATTCTACCTGGCTCAGCTGCGAACCGGCTTCTTTAGATAGGATCCCCTTGTGCAATTTATTACACATCTCTCCAGGGAAAGCTGCAACACCAGTAAAAGACACTGTGGTCCCAAAGAATATGCTGAAGGTCTGGTGTAAAGTCAGGAAACTGGAGAGATACAGTAATTGCTTTTCTTTGTTAACTCCTGTTCATGAAAATCCCGACCTTCAACCCCGCCTCCGGACAGGACTCGTTGAGTGGAGCCGCAGAGTATCAGGGTTGGTGGAGACATGACTCAGGAAGGTCCAATACTTACATTCAAACAAGTGAAAAGCAGCAGAGTGTCACTAATAATGATTACTTTAAATTTCTATCAGTTTGGAATTTTATTCTTTCTAATTTAAAAGCTCTCACTGGAGGACTGGAGCCATCTTTCCTACAATATGCAACTTAGACATCTCACCAAGAGGCTTAATAAGACTGTCTGCAGTCTCAATGTAGATAAAACACAGACGGGAATCTGACCTGGGTACTGCAGAGCTCAAGGTTTGGTGTTGCCTGTGTAGCCAGCCCTCTAGTTTCCCAGGGTATAACTCTGCCTGGGAGTGGCAAGCCAAGACTTTACATAGGCTTTACATCACTCCTGAAGCCAGACAGAGAATGGATCCAACTTCGTCAGAGCTTTGTACTGAATGTCAGTCTGCTGTTGGATCTTTTGCTCATTATTTGTGCAGCTGTCCCAGAGTCCAGCAGTTTTGGATTACAGTTATTCTGCAGTTTAATGTAATTTTTAAGTCCTGTCTACATCTTAGCGCAAGGACCTGCCTGCTGGGACTAAATGACAAGTTACCGGATGGTTTTCACCACATGTACCTTTGACACATTTTGCTGCTTTGTGCTCAGAAATCCTTGGTCTTGTGGATCACTGGATAAAGCTTCTACACTTTATCAGTGGCTGCAAGTTGCGACGAGTATCTTTCCATTTGAAGCCTTTTCTGCAGCATTAAAGGATAAATCCCTCTCATGCTGCTGGACCTAGGACCCATGTCTTGACTAAGTGGACTTCTCATAGGATGCAGTCAGGCCTTATAGAACTGGCCTGGAAAAATGAAGTGAAGCTGTAATTTGACATATCAGCGTGTAGTATGTATTGTGCTGTCTTCCATGGACCCCCTGGATTACAATATCCATTTATGTTTGTTCTTTAGTTTAATTAATAGTGCTTTAATGTTATCATTATCTGTTTATCTTTTCTCTCTGCTTGTCAGGTCTAGTTGTTCGTATTTTGCACGTTATTACCATCGTTATATCTCCTGTTTTCTTTGTTTGAATGAAACGTTTGGAAAAAAAGAGATTAATTCACTCAGAGTGATATCAGGGCAAGTCCAACCACACCCACAAGAAACTCCATTGTTTCTCATTTCTACACAAAGCTCACAAAGAGAAGTGAAACAGATCAAAGCAGACTCTCTTTGGCTAGAAGACTACTTTGGATGAAAAACTCCTCCTAAGTGGCGTGATACTTCTAAGCTCATTGGGTCGTTTATTCTTGTTTGAGAGGCAGCAGACACATCAGACTAGTTCTACACAGGCCAAAGAAGCAGCAGCAGTGATCTGATTCACAGACTTTTTCCTATTAGCTTGTGGCGTCGGCTTTAGCCACACTGTTTCGAGAGAAACCCTGCTGACATTCTTTTCCATTACAGCCTCGCAGCAGAGCTGCACTGCTGTGGTCCTGCTTGGTAGCAGAGCCAACAACAGCCAACCAGTATCCTCCCCTCTGTGTCTTCTGTAGGGAAAAACATCTGTGATGAGACTAGAAACACTCAAATTCTACCTTCAGCCTCGAATGCTTGCAGTTTTTCCACATATCAGTCCTAATTCTACCTTTTTATTTTACCAGTTACTGGTTGCTCTCAACCATATTGGAAGCTGTGTTAAGTTACTGGCTAAAGCAAACCAAACCTTTACTCCTGTTGTTGTTTCATATTTAACGGTTTCCCACTGATAAACTGAATGCATGCTTAAATCGTCAAAGAAATAAGAAGAAATGCAATGTGCAGATCACTGAGAAGTTTCATTAGCTGTGTTATGCTCTCATTTAAACAGGTACAACCCCATTTCCAAAAGGCTGGGACACTGTGGAAAATTTTAATAAAACAGAATGCAATGATCTGCAAATCATTTCATCCCTCAATAAGATCAAATGTTTAAACTGTAAAATGAATACTTGTTTCATATTGCCAGCTTGACAACAAAGCTGGCAAAGTTGTGCGATCCTGATAAAACAAATGAGGGGATTTCATCATCTGCAGTATGCGATATCAATAAAATATTTAGAGAATCTGAAGGCTGAAGGCCATTACTGAATGGTTGTAGTAATCAGGCCCTTCACTGATAACGTGACTCCGTCCTAAAATTATTGCATGTTCTTGCCTAAAACGACTGCCAGGAACCAGAGTTTTTTCGCTGCATCCACAACTGCAACTTAAAACTCTACTATATGAATCCAAAAAGTCCATCAAAAGATCCAGGAACACCACCATCTTCTCTGGGCTGGGGCTTATTTAAATCCATGGATCAAGCTGGACAACTGCCTGCTGCCCTGACCAATCATAATTTAAAATCTTTTTAGGAAATCATGAAAAACTCTGTCTTCTGGGAAAAAGCCAGTGTTGCGGACGACCATGAGGTCAATGGGGTGTGGTTTCTGCAGGGGAGGAGATGGGGTAGAGTGATTCAGGGGGCAATTAGGAAATGACAAATCTGACAAAAGAAGCCCAAACAGGTGAGCAGCTGCACTTCTATATCAAGCAAGAATGGAAAAACATTCAACATATCTAAGATAGCCTTCCATTATTTGGCTTCACTTACCCAATTAAGCTAAGCAGTCAAAGGAAAGTGGTTATCAACTCAATAACTTAACCTCAGGTTTATCAGTCTAACTACAAGCATGTTCACAATAAAGGGGAGGTGTTGGCAGCGTCTGACCAATCAAAACCATGGATGTGTGTACTCCAAGAAGCCCGGAGAACTATTCCTGAAGACTACAGAAATGACAAGAAAGCTTGGCTAAGAGAGTTCAGGCTGTGTTGAAGAATAAAGGTGATCATACCAAATACTGACTCTTCAGAACTGTACAAGCCTTAGCATAAGCACCTCTCTCACAGCCTGGTGGGAATTTTTAAAAAGAACCAAGACGTCACTTATTTCATGTAAGCTAAAGCCATTTAGAAAAATCCAAATATCTGTCAGGCAAAGAAAACACTGAATTTTCCATTGTGGCATAAGAAAGGAATAGAACAGGTTATTCAACACAGAAACTTTATTTCTCAAAATATAGAATTGGAACCAGAAAATTTCTTGAATATCAGCAACTGAAGTTCATCATACAAAGAAGATTTAATCTGAAATCAACTAAACTTAGAAATGCCGGCATGGGTAACAGAAATTTTAAATCTCTGTACCCCCAAATTGCTGTCTAAAACATATGAGTTATTATCACAAATTGACGATTCAACCGCCCTAACAACTTCAAAATGGGGGCGGGATCTAGCCATCAACCCAGATCAAAACTTCTGGACACATATATGCTCAAACACCTTTAAGATAACTAAAAACCTAAATCTACAACTTATGCAATAGAAAGTTATTCATAAAATACACCACACAGGATATAAAATGTTCCAAATGGGCCTTGACACCTATATGCATGCTATATGGTATTGTGCACCGGTCCAGAGATTCTGGCAGAGGATTTGTGCAGACTTATCAAGATGGCTCAGTTGCAGTATCCCAACCTCACCAACACTGTGCCTATTAGGTGATATAAGTGAATTAGATATAGAAACAAATGCATCACACATAATTCTTACCAGCCTATGCATCACTAAGAAAACTATCCTTATGAATGGGAAATCAAAAAAGGATTTAGGTATTAATCTGTTCTCTGGAGCACATGACTAGAGGGCTGGATGCGGATGCTGGCTGCTCTTCTTGGCGGTCTTGGGTGGCGGGTGGTTCGCGGTCTCCAGTGCTCTCAGGCCTCGTCTTGGGCCTGCTCGGGGGTGGCCGTTCTCTGGTAGGGTCCGATGCCTGGCGCTACAGGTCCTCTGGGGCTCCCGCCCTTTGGCTGTGGGGGGGGTCTGTCCGGGTCCTCCCTCTTCCTCCTCCTGGGGTGGGCGCGTGGCCCGGTGACCCCAGTTTCCTGGGGGGCTGCAGATGGCCCAGGTCTGCTGGGCCTGTCTCCGTCTGTCTTTTGCTCCCGGGTAGCATGGGAGCAGAGTATCACCCTCAGTTTAAGTGCATTTTGTGACAAACACACACACAGATTGTATGTTTGTGTAGCGTATGTCTGTTTTTTTCGGTTGCTGTTTGCTTGTTAACTATGTTTTGTTGCAGATGCAGTAGTTGGTGTTCTGATGTGCTTTCTTCTTCTCTTCTTTTTCTCTCTTTTCTTTCCCCTACCTGTCAGCTCTGGCATTAATTTATAATAATTCAGGCAATAAAAACAATAAAATAAAAAACAAATGTACCAACAAAAGGAGCCTATAGAGAGTTTATTGAGGTCCTCTTGGCAAATCAAATGTGTCTGGCACAACAGGCCATTCAGATTGTGATTCTGCTTGCTAAAGCTGCCAGACAGGGTGAGTTTAAAAAAAAATAATTGTACAAGCTCTGTTTATATTTTTAGTTTTTGCTGAATTTCAATTTGCATTAAACTGTTGCACCCAGTTCTCATTTTCCTAGCTTCATATAAAGAAATGAGGGAGGCTCAAGAACAGTAGTACACACTCCTATAAGAAGGAAACTAACTTTGTAATCCTCAAAACCCAAGTTAACCCTGAAGGTACCTGGATAAACCAAAATCTTAGCTTGTAGCCTCTGGTCTCCTCAAACAGAGTTTGACAGATCAAATGAGGATCTGTCCTTTAACAGTTTTCTCTTTTTTTACCTTTCAAAGGACCTTGGATGTGTCACGTTTGATGCAAGCCACATTAGAGCCTCACTACACAGCTTTAATAAACTCAAGGAGGAGAGTACATGACTCGCTGCATGTAGACTGTATAACCCATAATACCTACTTAACGGTCTTCTCTGGCCGAAAATCCAAAATCTAAAGATATTTAAGCTGCATTCATACAAATCTGAGAAAAGTCAAATCAAAGCCACACTCTAAATACTGGCCAATTTATTTTTCTAATGGATTAATGGACTAATATGTACCTTCAGCTGCTCCCTTGTATTCTTCTCTAGGGGGCACCACAGC
>VUQH01053271.1:6686-17189 GCA_015106775.1 Etroplus canarensis | reverse complement strand
AGTTGACCACCACAAATGCAGGTTAAAGCCCTACCTGCCGTCTTCTCTGGGCCAAAGCTCATTTAAAATGAACTGAGGCAAAGTGGAAAACTGTTCTGTGGTCAGACCAATGGACATTTGAAATCTTTTCTTTTATTTAATCATGGACGCCATGTCCTTGGGACTAAAGAGGAGAGGGTCCATCCAGCTTGTTATCAGCACTCAGTTCAAAAGCCTGCATCTCTGATGGTATAGGGGTGCATTAGTGCTGATGGTACTGGTGATTTGCACATCTGGAAAGGCACCATCAATGCTGGAAGGTTTATACAGGTTTGAGAGCAACATATGCTCCCCTCCAGACAACATCTTTTTCAGGGAAGACCTTACATATTCCAGCAAGACAATGCTAAATCACATGGGAGGCTAATGTTTACTGTGTCTAGATATAATAACATTTGAAGGTTCAGTGATAATAAATTCACTGATAATAGTGATATACTCTAATAAAACACATTTGCTTTTGGGAATTCAATATGTGTTATTATTATACTCATTAAAAACATAGAAAAACATTTCTGCTATAAAGCAGAATTTACTTTGATCACATTATTTCTTTCTCTCTCTCAGAGACTTTTTCTGTTACTAACAGTACTATATATCACCCAATATGTCAATATATAGTACTGTTTCTAACAGTACTATATATTGACATATTGGGTGATAAATCAAAGTAAAAAACATATTTTGCTCCCCTTATCACTTTACAGGACTCAGGGAGATGCACACCCACCTTGGCTACTTTGTTTTTTCTGTGTATTTTCACATCTGTGGGAGTCTGAGCATCTTCTCTGCAATGAAAGACATGTTTTTACATCATCTCTACTTCAAACAAAATCCACTTCTAATACAGAAGAATGAAATAAGCAGCATACTGCCTCCTTGCCCCCTGTGGGAGAGCAGCTACTGAGAAATCTCAAGAGAGAATCATGAGTGGCTCATTGAAAACAGCCTCAAACCCACTGATTACATCAGATTTCTTGTTTCTTTGTTGGTTCCGCTTTTCCAGGCTTTAACCACAGCATCTTTTACTTGTCTGTTTTGCAGGGTTTCTCCCTTAATTCTTCTCTTCAGGGGGTGAAATGGATGTTCAGAATCAGAATCCTTTATTAATCCTATAGGGGAAATTTCTTGCTTTCAAGATGCTCCATTAGATGGATTAAGATCATGATTGACTTTCTCAGTCCCAAACTTTACATTTCTGCCCTGATGAAGTCCTTTGTCAAGGTGGCAGTGTGTTTTGAATCATTTCCTCCAGATTAGTTTGGATGTGTTTCCCTAGAAAATGGCAGACAATATGTTTCTTCCGACTCCTGCATTCATTCTGTTCCTACCAACATGAGTTACATCATCAATAAAAATGAACCTGCTCTAGAAGCAGCCATGCAAGCACAAGCCATGACACAGCTCCACCATGCATCACAGGTGAACTTCTATGTTTCAGATCATGAGCAGATTCCTTCTTTCTCCAAACTCTGGCCTTTCCATCACTTTGGTAGAGATTCATCTTCAACATCTAAAACGCTGTTCCAGAATTGGAGTTTCAAATTTCTTTATTTCTTGCAGATTCTAATCTGACTTTCCAATTTTTACTGCTGATGAGAGATATGCATTTTCCAGCTGTTTATAAAGTCTCTTCTGAACAGTGGACTTCTCCTGCTCTTTGTAGCTTATTCATGATGTTGCAGACTGTTATGAATTTTACTTGTCTTGTTTTCTTGTTAGTCATTTGTTGTTTTCTTTGGATGACCAGGTTGATGACCATTGCTCAGTAGGCTGGTGCTTTCCTTCTCTTTAGGACATTCAAACTGTTGTATTGGCTATGCCCAATATTTTTAAAATGTCTCTGATGAAGTTTCCCAACTCTTTTTTTTCAGCTTCAGAATGGCATGTTTTTCTCTCACAGACAGCTCTATATTCTCCTTAACTACACAGGTGAAAGCCAAAGCTTAAACTAAGGGTAGATATCCAGGGCTACTTAATGACTGAGCAATCAATCTTCTATGAGACACATGGATAACAAGAATTACCTGCTGCTTGTCAAGTTCTAATACTTACACACACTTATAGATGGAAATACCAGGAAAAAAAGCTGAACTCTGATCTACCTTCTCATTATTTGATCTCACACACAAATGTCTTCAGAGCAGAAAAAACTAATTAACTACACTTGTTGTTCTAATACTTCAGGAGAGGACTTCATTTACTACAAGTGTTGCAGCAGTATTTTTAAAATATCTTTCAGGCAGTAAATACCCATCTTTATAAGAAAACATAGGTGCAGATTTAAGAGGGGAAGCATGGGACATGTAAGAAACACACATGAAAGAAATGCTACATTACCAATCTTAGTTGTATTAATCACAATTTGACTCTTACATCTGGAACAAACAAAATCAAGTGTTTTTTATGCATGGACTCAGCACGGGGAATGATTACCGAGAAAAGCTAAAAATAAATACTTGAAAATGATACAGAATGCCAGAAAGCATCACTGCATTATATTCAATTCAGTTTTATTTATATAGCACCAAATCACAACAAAAGTCATCTCAAGGAGTTTACACTTATATAGTATTAGAGAGATACCCCCAACAATCAGATTATTCCCCTATAAGCAAGCACTTGGTAACTGTAGGAAGAAAGAAATCCCTTTTAACAGGAAAAGACCTCCAGCAGAACGGAGCTCAGGGAGGGGCAGAAATCAAGTACATTTTAAAGAGCTAGCTAGTGGGTGATTCCATTAGAAACTCAAACAAATCTTAAAACAGTTATTACCCAACCCCTTTACAAATCAGCTGATTTTTTTTGTACATGAATCATGGTTCGATTCCAGGTGGGGACACAAGCCCCATGGAGGGTTACGTCAGGAAGGGCATCTGGCGAAAAACCTCTGCCAAATTACCAATGCCAATTATTCCGCTGAGGCGACCCCTTGGGGAGAATACAAGGGAGTCGCTGAAAGGTACATTCATTCAATCGTAGTATATTTAATAAAGCCATGCAAAATTTACCTTCGTACCATCAAAAGTATCCAAGTTGCAGGCCCTCAAATTGAAAAAAATAGCTCAGGGTGGATAGAAATGTGTTCCTTTTAAGGTCACCTTATTTCCTCCATTTTTGAGCTTTCATAATTTAATTCCATGATGTAGCTGTTTGACATTTTCAGGGCTGAAAAACACATTTAAACTCTGCTAAGAACTACAATCAAATCACATTCACTCATGCTCCAAGAGTCAAGATCTAAAGCCGAAAATCCCATTTCTGTTCACAACTGTTTCTGACCAACTTTGAGCATCAATATCATGAATATGTCATAGTTTACAGTATATATTGTAGTGCATAGCTGCACCAATTTAATATCTATAACAGAGTAACAGAACCAAGCACTGGTACTTCGGACACTTTGTTTTCTGATAGTTTGCCGGGGGAAAGTGCATTTTGGGTAAAATTCAATGGTTATATCTCCATATGGGATCGGTGGCTGGTCAAATTATATAAAAAGTCTGCCCTTGACCCTTTTTCAAAAATTCTAGAAAATACACCCCAAGCATGTCAGCTTACACCTTTTAAATATCTTTTTGACCGAACAAGTTAACCTAAAGTTGTACAGACTGTCCATAAACATTTTCAATACATTTTCTGTTTGACCAAATATCCCAGCAACACTAAATGCTTTCAGCAGTATCTACTCAAGTTTTTCAGTACAGGGTTCATGGCTGTTCAGCTTCACTCTGTTTTTGTCACGTTTGAGCTCACATCTCTGCAGTCTGGCAGTGCTAACGGTTTGCCCTTTACTTGGGTCTATAGCTCCCCCTGCTGGTCTGTATGAGAAATCCTTTGTGTAATTAAAAGGTTGATATTCAGTTAAGTCATATTCTTCTTCTTCAGCGGATCATCTGCCTCCATCTCACTCTATCCCTTGCATCCTCCTCCCTCACACCAACCCTCAGCATTTCCTCCTTCACTGCATATCCACTATTCGTTCCTGTAGTATAAAATGTGACAGACCTTAATACAGTAAAAGTGGTTTAACACACACAACAGACCAGGAGAGCAGATAAAGGCCACATTTTATTTTCTGAAATTAATTTCAGGTTAACAAAACTGTGTAAAAGTTCTAGTTTCAAAGCTCTGTGCTAATCATTAAAAAATCTGTCAGGGTACAGTCTGAAATGATTTTCCTGCTGATTTAACAATCTATGTTGCTATAGATCCATGTAAAAATCTGAGACTGAACTGCATCATCAACTGGTATTTCATAAGTAACGTATCTGATTAGATTCCTCTAACTGAAAGCATTCAACATAAATCAGGGCCTGAAATCAAAGCTTTGTAGTTCAGGATGCTGAGGCTGCAGCTGCAGGTCAGGGAGCAGGACGACACAGAGCTGAGGAGTCAGGCTGTCTGACTCCTCTGTCCAGTCTGTCATCATCTTCATGGCTCTACTAGGCAGAGATATCTGGTACAGCAACTTGCAGATGTTTGTGGCATTGGAAAATAAGAGACACGGACTCATAGTGTTCTGGTTCTGTCTCAGCTCAACCAGTCCAGATCATCATCATCTTCGTCCTCACCAAACAGAGGAGCAGGAGGTGGACGTCCCTTCAGGCTCTGGACACAAATCGGAGACAACACTATGAATACTGTCCAACCACTAAGACATCGCTGGCACAACACACAAAGGAAGTGTTGGGGCACTGGGGGGACAGGGGGATGAGGCAGAGTGCTAAATCAAATCTGAGAGTTTTGCCTGAACTCTACAGATCCTTCCTTACCATCTCCTCCTCCTCTTCCTCTTCACTGGGTGCTGCAGGGGGGTTGGCAGGAGTTGTATTCTGGAAAAATGGCTCCTCTCCATTTTCCTCACCAATTCTCCCAGTCAGACTGAGAGAATAGCAGAAAAAGGGGTGGGGCAGACAGAAAGCCCGTGAAGAAGAAAAAGAAAGGGTGAAGAGAGGATGAAGCAAACAGGACACAGTTCGCACAGGCTGTTAGTTTGCAGGAAGACACGTCAGGAGTGACGGAGACACAAATATGTTATCAGTTAAAGGAATTTTGTTAGCCTTTAAGACTGCTTCACCCTCGACCTACAAGTCTGCTGGTCAAAATATATAGATGCTTATTGATGATATTAACTGGTTGCAATAACCTTTTTTCAATCTTACTGACAGTTGATGGGCATGTTCACACTGTGATGCATTCAAAAACGCTCTGACAAACAAGAACTACATGTCACATGCTAGTAAGATTTGGTACATGAGCCCTGCTGTTAAAAAAAAAAGCCCAATATTTAGGACATGACATAATCTGTTGGCCTTGCTGAATGTTGTCAGGGGATCTCTGCTTAAAATGCAACTGTAGCTTTTAGGCAACCATGTATCAAGTCAAGATGATGTTAATAGTGTAATTTATGTAAATCTGAGTAATTTTATACTGCAACATATTGTGATTGATAATGTTTTTGTCCTAGTCAGATCACCATCAGATCATTTTATTTTCCATTTAAAGTAATTTGTGGTTTTGAATCAGTGTGCGGGCGCTATTCTTTCAGTGATGTGTTTCAGCCACAGACAATAAATAAAAGACAGACATAGCTTCAAAATCTGGATAGCCAACGTGAGGAAGCACCTTAAGCCTGCATTCTGTTTTCTGGCTCCCATAAGGATCAAAGGTCTTGTGTCAACCAGAGAGCTGCCCCCTGTTGGCTATTACAAAAAATGCAGGTTTTAAGCTCTTCTACATTAGGCTCACAGATGCATCTATTATGTATGACCTTTAATTGGTGCTTAACATGTATTAATGTAATACTTATCAAAATTGTGGGACTGTGTCTTTTCCTTTTCTTCCTCTTCTTTCGGCTGCTCCCACTAGGGGTCGCCACAGTGGATCATCTGCCTCCATCTCACCCCATCCCTTGCTTTCTCTTTCCCCACACCAACCCTCTGCATGTCCTCCTTCACTACAGCCACGAACCTTCTCTGTGGTCTTCTTCATCTCCTCCTGCCTGGCAGCTCCATCCTCAACATCCTTTGTTCCATATATCCACTATCCCTCCTCTGAACATGTCCAAACCATCTCAGCCTTGCCTCTCTGACTTTGTCTCCAAACTTCAACATGAGCTGTCCCACTGATGGACTCATTTCTTATCCTGTCCATCCTCGTCACTCCTAGGGAAAATCTCAACATCTTCAATTCTGCCACCTCCAACTCAGCCTCCTGTCTTTTTGTCAGTGCCGTCTCCAAACCATACATCATGGCAGGTCTCACTACCATCTTGTAAACCTTCCCTTTCATGCTTGCTGCTATCCTTCTGTCACAAAGCACCCCTGACACTCATCTCCACCCACTCCACCCTGCCTGAACTCTCTTCTTCACCTCTCTTGTGTTCTGTACGTTGCTTTGGATGGTTGATCCCAAGTATTTAAACCACCATCCACTTTCACCACCTCTACTCCTTTTATCTTCACCATTCCACCTGCCTCCCTCTCTTTTCTATATTGGCTCATATGAACTGCGGCTGTGCACATGTGAAGACAGTAGTAATAAAACATTTCCAATCTGATCAGATTGGAAATCTTACAGTGAAGACTTACCCTGTGTCTTCTCCTGAGCAGTTCTGAAGTGCACTCGGTGGCGGAGGCGGGTTAGAAGGGGGTCCAAAGGCAGCATTTATTTCTCCAACATGCTCACTATCCTCCCCCTCCACACTCTCCACATCTACCTCACTGCTCTCTGCAGCATTTCTTTCTGACACAGTGTCCTGCCCATCCTCTGGTGGTGAACTTTCATCAGGTCCTTCATCTGGACCCAAAGACTTGCTGGTGTCTTTTTCCTCTGTAGAGCTTTCAGGAGCAGAGTGCTGTCCCTGCTCCTGCTGAACCTCACACTGTGCTGATGCTGCTGCTATCTGTTGTGATTCAAGTTCAGTGGTTAAAACTGGATGGAGATCAGCAGTTTCTGAGTGCTCTGCCTGGCTTGTTGACTCAGCTATTGTCTCTGTCTCTTCCTCCTCCTGCTCTGCTGCTTCTTCCCGAGCCGTCCGAGTCTCACTGACTTGGTGAGAATCCAAGTCAGGTACATGTTCTTCCTCCTCCTTTTCTTCCTCTTTGCTCTCTTTCACTCCATTTACATGTGCATTCTGTTGAGGTTTCTCTTCCCTTTGTTTCTCATCCTCACTTTCTTCTTCCTCATCTTCCTCTTCTTCCTCCTCTTTCTTAGTCAGTCTTGGTGTAGATGTGTCTGTGCCACTGAGCAGTTGCAGAGTTACATTCTAGAAAAATATAGAACCACATGAATGCATAAAGATCATCAAAACAAAGCGTATGCCTGATTCTAGAATTCTGTTGTGTAAAATCAAATACGAGTAAGGGAGTGTCTTCTGCTTCCAATATCCTGAATACAATAGTATGATTATATAATGTGGCTAAAGGGATAGTACCCTTCCTCCTGTTTCTTCCTGAACAGTGTAAATACCAAAAACTCTAGAGTTATGCAGACCTACAAGTTTTTGAATTGTCACAGAATAACAAAGAAACTGTGCAGAGCAGGGTGGGTTTATGACCCCATCCTGTAATATGGTTGATCTGGATATCAGAGAGATGTGATGACTCAGATGTCACTCCAGACTGCTACACAAAGACTGCTTTGGTAATTCAGCATGTAAAAAGCACTTACCTTAATTGTAGTAACAATCACCCCCAGCACAGCCTGGCCGCTGTAAGACTCGCTGAAGTCAAACTCCCCTCGCAGAGAGTGAAACACTCCATTCATCACACGCTTCACCTGCAAGTACAAACTATAAGTAATGTCCCAGCAGGGCTGACCTTAAACTTATGTCAGCAAAACGGACTGATACACATAATCAGTGATGAAATTTTCGACTCGGCGTTGAGCCATAAAGTGCAGCAATATTCATTAGGAACTTACAAAGAACACACGTGTTTTATGAAGAATAAAAATATATACAACTTATATGTGGAAATGTGGGCTTAAATTCCTTTAAAAGTGGAACACATGCAAAATTAAAAGCATTGCAACACATCAGTGATTAATCAGTCCAACGTGTACAAATATTTGAGTTTTTCTCCATTATAATGAGTGTAACGACAATCAGCTTGTGATCAGCCTGTATCAGAATGATTTGTGATGATTTATCAGATGTGATTTGTGAAGCTGTTTTGTTTCCAATATACTGAAAGTTTTAAGTGAAAAGAAAAATCTGTCTGCATGATTTTCAGAGGTGTAGAGTAACCTAAAACCGCACTAGAATAAAAATGTACTGGCTGCTTGTTTTACTTTATGTGAATGTAACTGACCACAGATAGATGCTTTCTCAGGTTAAAGGAGAAGTGAACATACATCTGTATTTATACTCACTATGATGTTAAAAATACGGCACATTTATAACATGCAAAAAAGGTGCAGCTCTCACACAGAGCTGTCATTCCTCTGACTCCAAGCAGTAACTGTAGTCAGCAGGTCACTACAGTGCATGTCAACACCACTGATTTCCTATTTCACCTGATTTCTCAGAGTAACCCACTGTCCTCATTTTATTTTCCTCAAAAGAATCAGATGCTCATTCTGTTAGATGTGGAAAATGGAATGGAAGTGAGATTGTTAAAGCATTATTTATGCCACATACCTTGTGAAATCATTACACTGTGATCTTGAGATGTTAAACAGTAATTATTAAAAGTTCACATAATTACTGTTTAACATTCAAGATCTGGGATATACATCTGGTCAGTTAAGTATCAGAGGGGGTTGTTTATCAGTTTCAGCTGCTTTGGTGTTATTGAAATTAACAACAGGTGACCTAGAGGGGCAACAATAAGACGACCCCCCCAAACAGGAATGGTTTTACAGGTGAAGGCCACTGACACTAGTTTTGCATATGACTAGGGTCAGTGTCACTACTGGCAGCATGAGTCCATACCTTGATCCTACAGAGGTTGCACAGGTAGTCCAACTCCTCCAGGATGGCACATCAATACATGCCATTGCCAGAGGGTTTGCTGTGTCTCCCAGCACAGTCTCAAGAGCATGGAGGAGATTACAGGAAAAAGACAGTTACTCTAGGAGAGCTGGACAGGGCTGCAGAAAGTCCTTAACCCATCAGTAGGACCGTTATCTGCTCCTTTGTGCAAGGAGGAACAGGATGAGCACTGCCAGAGTCCTACAAAATGACCTCCAGCAGGACGCTGTTGTGAATGTCCTTGACCAAACAATCAGAAACAGACTTCATGACAGTGGACCCTGAACACATGTGACAGATAAGAAAGGGTCTGGAGAAACCATGAAGAATGTCATGCTGCCTGTAACATCGTTCAGCATGACCAGTTTGGTAGTGGGTCAGTGATGGTCTGGGGAGGCATAACAATGGAGGGCTGCACAGACCTCTGTGGGCCAGGCAATGACACCCTGACTGTCATTAGGTATCGGGATGAAATCCTTTGACCCTACGCTGGTGCAGTGGGTCCTGCGTTCCTTCTGGTGCACGACAATGCATGCAGTAAGTAAAAGTATGCAGGCAGGATAAAGTGAGTTGATACCATTGACTGGCCCCCATGCTCCCCTGACCTAACTACAAAAATCATCTCTGGGACCTTATGTTTCAGTCCATCAGATGCTACCAGGTTGCACCTCAAGACTGTCCAGTAGCTCAGTATTGCCGTGGTCCAAATCTGCAGAGGAGAACCCTCCTGGGACATTATCCATCGTCTCATTTTGAGCATGCCCTAACGTTGTCAGGCATGCATACAAGCATGTGGGGGCCATACAAACTACTGAGCACCATTTTGAGTTGCTACAATGAAATTGTAATTTCAGTAAAATGGACTAGGCTGCCGCAAAATTTTTTCACTTTAATTTTCATGGCATCTTTGAATTGAACTATGAAGGTTGGTATGTAGGGTGCTCATTTTAATTTCCATCAAATTAAGTGGCATACTTTCATTTCTAACACATTGCCCAGCCCATATCAGTATAGATATCCAGCATGATTTTTTCCCATTGAGATCTGATCTGTTTTCAAAGTGTTCCTTATAATTTTTTTGAGCATTGCTGAAAACTAAGACTAAGATATCTTGCAATGACATCTAGAGGTGCTAATGAGCGACTGCTAATTATTTCTGATTTTCAATTTGTGACCTCTACTGACAAAATAGGGCCAGCCATCCCAAGAATAAATGATTGACAGAGGAAAAAGCTGCACTGCTTCTTCTTCTTCTTCTTCTTCTTCTTTCGGCTGTTCCCGTTAGGGGTCGCCACAGCGGATCATCTGCCTCCATCTCACTCTATCCCTTGCATCTCTTCCCTCACACCAACCCTCTGCATGTCCTCCTTCACTACATCCATCAATCTTCTCTGTGGTCTTCCTCTTCCCCTCCTGCCTGGCAGCTCCATCTTCAACATCCTTTGTCCAATATATCCACTCTCCCTCCTCTGAACATGTCCAAACCA
>VUQH01053269.1:1970-25502 GCA_015106775.1 Etroplus canarensis | reverse complement strand
TGTAAATGAATTTTTTTTTTTTTTAGAAACAAGCTTCCATATAATCCAGCACATTAGGAAGCTTTGAGAGTATAATTTTTAAAACTTTTCCTTTATTTTACACCAAGAAATATTGCTTTGTGAGTTATTAAGAATGGATCATATCACCCAAGTAGCTGTATGAGCTTAATCCAGTTAAACATAAATTTCACCTTCTGAAGAGAAAACTGAAAGGAGACAGCTTGCTAAACAGACAACACCTAAAAGATGCTGTGATAAGAGCTCGGAACAAGAAATCTGGTGGAGTCATTGGGTCGTAAGATTGAGGCAGTTTTTGTGAGCGAGGGATATGCAAACTAAACATAAAGTATTTTTGATTTTAATGTAGCCGAAAACATTTTGTTCTCACACTTATGCTCACTTTTTTAAAAACTGGGCAATTTGATACAAAATGTTTATGTTCTTTGTTGTTTAGCACATCTAGATGTAAATATAAGTGAATAAAAGCTAAAACTCTGCTCTCTTTTCTCATATTTGTCTTTTGATATCACACAAATGTCTCAAATGTGATAATACACAACTTAAATTCTTTACCTTGAGACTTTATAAGACTCTGTAATCTCAATGTAAAAAATTCTTACTAAGTAAAAAAACAGATGGAATCTGGTCAGGGTACTATAAGGCCTGGGGAAACCAGCCCTCCAGTGTCCTACTGTCTCACTCTTGCTGGGAGAGGTAATTTAAGATTTATACAGGCTTTACATCTTTCCTGAAGACAGACACAGAATTAATCCAACTTTGTCAAAGCGTTGTACTAAATGACATTTTGCTGTTGGATCCTTTCTTCATCATTTGTGGAGCTGTCCCCATGTCCAACAGTTTTAGATTACAATTATTCAGTAGTTTCAGTGTAATTTTTAAGTGCTGCCCACATCTTGGTGCAAGGACATGCCTGTTCTGCTGAAGCCTTTCTACAGCACTGAAGGACAAACCCTTCTTATTCTGCTGGACCGGGGGCCCGTTGCTTGACCTCCTGGGCACCGCTGCATCCTTCAAGAAGCAACTAGTTCTCACAGAACTCGCCTGTAAAAAGGATGTGAAGCCAAAGTTTGATATATCGTCCTGTTTAATGCATCATGCTGTCTTCCAGAGACTCCCATATTGACTTTTTTTATTATGATTTATCAGTTATTTTCTTACTCCTGGCCAGGTCCAGTTGTCTGTACTTTGTACACCGGTTTCATCATTATATTTTGTTTTCCTTGTTTTACCTGCTTTGCTAAAAGCAGTCTGATCCAATATTTTTGGAGGGGAATGTAAATACAGGCCAGTGTTATCTGCGGTGCTCCAGTGAATGCTCTGCACAAGTCAACACTAATAAGGGTGTTAGTTATCAGTGTGAGAGGTGAAATGCGATGTTGTTAATGTGTTAAGCTCTCATAATAACTCAGACACACTCAAGAATTCAAAGAGACAACTTTGATAGTCAAACATTTATTTTTCCCAGATCATAATACATAAATAAAGAATTTATAATAAAGATATTTGACTTAAAGCAAGACAAGCCTCTAAAAATTACTAATAAATCCTCTGTTGGCAAAGAAGCCTCTGGTTACATCTTTGTTTACTGCAATACGGTTTATACCTGAAAAGTGCTTAGTCATTGCTGATGCTTTCTCTAAATGCGTACTGGTGTGGTGATTACAAGTGATAAAAAGTTCAGCCTCTGATTGGGAACTTAAAGTAAACTTGAAATATTCCTCCTAGGAAATGTTTCATGCCTTTGATATACAACGTGGAATCCTCCACCTCTATGTTCCTGAAAGGGTGTGAAATTATCATTGTGGGTCGTCTGTAAGAAGCACACCAGCTCTGTGAAAAGGCACTGTTGCACTGAGGCATGAAAAGCAAGCAAGAAAAAAAAAAATGTGATTAATTCACCGCTATTACAGTACATATTAATTTTCTACATGTGACAATGAATGACAGACAGCAGACTCAACCTTCTTTTATATCCGTGTTCAGCGATCTGAATCACACACACAAAGATCGTCAGCACAAGCGGAAAAAAGCTCAGCAGGGTGGGTTTAAAGATGTTAAAACATACCAAAGTAATATCTTACTAAATCTTGTTCAGATGTCCTGTGAGGTCTGAGCATTCCTAACTTCATGCCATCAGAATGTGATATTTTTTTTGCTTTTGAGACTTACGTTCCCAAGGTTTGGCAGCTAATATACAAAGACTGTTCACATTTTATCCCCTAAATCATCCATTTTGTTTTTCTCTTGAACACAGGATTAGGGTTACTTCACACCACCACCGATGACTCAGTCCTCACAGCAACGCCCTGCTTAGCATTTAAGGATAAGGTTGATAATGGTCTTTATTATTCTTACAATAAGTCAACCCAATGAAAACACCAAAAGCAACAATGAATTGATGCTATTAAGTTTTGTGCGTGAAAAGCCTAGCATATCCCAACACTGCTGAGCATGTTCCTTCATTACCAATGTGTACACATTGACAATAGACCCCAACAGGTATGGTGCTTATCTCTCCTTAAATAACAGTTTTACTAATAAAAAAAAAAAGCTGAATCGTTACCTAAAACAACTGGGTGCACAACAGTGTACATTTGCGGTCCATTTTAAAAGCTCTAATACTTTATTTCGAACCAAAGGGCGGGAACGTCAGATGGCTTAACATAATCATTATGGCTGCTCTCCAGGTTGGCAATGCTGGTATGTGAAATTGCAGCAAGGGCAGAAACTCTCTCATTATCTGATCGGTCGTTAACAAAAGGCAAAATCTGGGGGAGATGCACTGAAATTAAATTTTAATAAGGCAGTGTGTGTTTATCAGTGAGTTTTTGTGCTTTACAGAGCTGATGAATCAGATCAGCAAAAACAACAGGTGGAGACCAGTCTTCTTTAGACCCAAGATAATGAGGCTCTGCTGTTTACTTTGGGTGTGTGAGGTTATTATGAGGCCATCTGTCTGAAAGTCTAAGGTGAACCAGAAGCAGAACTTTCAGCAGGATAACAATCCAAATGAGCTTGGCAAATCCACCGAGGAATGGCTCAGGAAAAAGAAATGGAACCCTCACAGCTCAGATTTACATCTGCTGAAATGGTGTCAAGAGATTTTAAACAGGAAGTGTGTACAGGAAAACCCTTAAACACAATAAAACATGAGGAAACTTGGTGAGCAAAATTTTCCTTCTGCTGATGTTAGCTGGTTGAACACAACTATGAGAAGTTATTTCTTCTCAAAATGCCAAAGCACTGCTGAATTTTTAACAAAAAAAAATCTCTCATCTATTGAAATTTTTGTAACTAAAGCTGTAGGTACTTCATCAAAAAGATGAAGTGCTTGTCTAAATGTGAAAAAAAAAATCCTACACTTTCCAATTGGATGTCCTTACTTATTCACATGAAAGCTAAAGCTACAGGGTGATCTGCTGGGTTAATGCAGACATGGTAACACATTGTAGGTTTTGGTCTTTTCAGATGCATTTATGATAAGATAAATAAAATAAACACACTCTTATCCGTTAAAGGGGACCTATCATGCTCATTTCCAGCTCTATAATTTTATTCTTGGACTCAACTAGATCAGCTTTGCACGATTCACAGCGCAAACAGCCATTTTAGTTCCCCTGCCTTTCAGCCAACTGTCTTCCCATTGGCTGCCCCTCATGAACACTAGGTTTAAATAGCAGGTGGGTGGAGCTTCAGAGCTCACAGCCTGAGCTTTGTGCTCAGGATGTCCATATTAGGGATATCCTCTCTCCTTAACGTCATACAGAGCCGACAGTAGATAGTGTTTCCCATAGAATTAGAATCTATTTGCGGAAGTAGTGAGAGGAGGAGCCACAACCTCGCTTTCTTTTTGAAAATTAGCAAACCTTGTGAAAATTTAAAAAACTGAGCAATAACGAGCTGCCTCCGTTGACTGTATGTTGACTGTAAGGTAACAGTGTATCACAAGTCTGTCATTAAGACACAGGAGAATCTGATGACTTGTGGTAGTTATTCCATCAAATTAATTTTCTCATGTGCATAAGACAGTTTCAGTTTTTCATTCTTTGAGCTGCAGCCAAGGAAGTGTTTAACAATCTGAGAGCAAGAAAAGAAAAAAAAATACAAAAAATTAAAATACATGCAAAATTAATATAAATGTCCACGAATACATATAGGTGCGCTGTTTAGGGTCTTATATAGATGCGCAAAGAACAATAAAATTCAACCAAAGAATAAAGTCACGTCTAATAATCTGCATTTATCACTGATGCTCAAAGACTTTAGATGCTAGGATCGTTGACTCTATTTTCCAGGGATCTGATTGGTTACTCGGCAGTGATTTCATACCTGTTGATCTCTAATCCGAAACTTAACCTGCTCCAGAGCGGGTTAGGTCAGCTGCATAAGTTATTATTATGTGATTTAAGAAGGTAACCACCTTCATAGTACTCTTTAACCCAAAAGTTATCTGGGTAAGTGCAATCTTGCTTCGTAGCACAGGCCTCAGTTCTAACCTAGACATATGCAGTAAATAAAATTATAGCATTTATAGACGACACACGAGGGGCACGTGACTCATTTTACAAACATTACAAATCAGACCAATGCTCTTAGGGGTAGAGATTCTTGTGAAAATGGAAAAGTGCCCGTAATTTTTTTTTTTTTTTTTAAATGGGACCTTGAGCACAATTTGGATTATCATTGTGTGAAAGTTTTACTAAAATCTGACCAACACCCTAACAGGAGTAGCAACTCTTCTCAGTTGTGGACAGACCCACTGTGGCATTAGCTCATCTGCTCTTCAACCGCATGAGCTAAAAATAAAAGAGCAAAACATACCTGAATGGCCCGGCCAAGTAAAGTCTAGGTGTGGGAAACACTGATAGAAAAAACTGGCTGAAAATGAGTGTTTGGAGGCGTCTGAATCCTGAGATTATGGCTCATAGGGATTACTTGTACATACACTGACCTCATTATTTGAAGCTTTGGGCATGCTGAAAATAAGAATCCCCCACTGTAATGGTATATTTACGACAGAAAATAAGGAAAAACATAATAGGTCCCCTTTAACTCTTGATCAGGCGTCACTGGGATCAATTTAATATCACTGATAACACTGCTAAGTTGACTTGATGTTAGATCACTAACACTTGGCCTGCTGTTTCACTGTTCGACAATATCTACTCTCCATGTGTGTAAGCTGATCATATGCTAACGTTTAAAAACACTATTCCAGCAAACATCAAAAGATTTCATTTCTTTAACAAAGAATCGTGAATGGACGAAGTGAGATGCCTCATGGGTGATAGATTGTGTGGATAAAATCAGCAGCATTTTACAATAAACAGTACAATCACATTGTAGTTTCTTAAGTGCACATCTGTTGATTTTGGTTTGCAACCTTGGTCAAACAGTGCAAACTATTCATAGTATTTGTTCTGACTTTTATGGTGCTCCAGATGTTAGAAGGTGCTTTGTCACTCAACTACAGAGAAGTAAACTTTGCAACATCTGGCGCGCCAAGCAAGCTGCCGCAAATATTAGGAATCATTTGCCGAACCGTCTGACCGAGAGCGTGACGTGTGTTGGAGGCGACACACAGTGTAAAAACAGGTTCAGACGCTGGTGATGTACTCCACCCCGTTGGCCGCGGCCTTGTCTCCGTCTGTGGGCACGCCGTTGTACTGGGATCCAGGAACGACTTCGATCGCGGGTCTCGCCGGGTCAGCCGGCGCAGAGGGCTGATTCAGCACCTTCCTCTCCTTGCTATCCAGCCAGTAAAATGAAACCATGAGGAACAAGGCAGACGAGGCAACAACGGCACTGCAGGCAAAAAAGACGTGGAAGTACTGGCCCGTTCTGTCAATCAGGGATCCTAAAAGAGAAAGCAACCACTTCAGCATTTTGACAGGTCTCTAGTCAAATTTAGACATCCCCTTTACATCTAAATTTGGCTGAAAGATAAAAGGTTAAAAGTCATCTTTTCAAGCTATTACAAAGGCCTGAATTCAACCTAATTTTACACTCATCAATACCGCTTAGCAATTTTCTGCTGATTCGTCTGCTAAGAGGCGTCTTAAAAAAAAAAAGGTACACGTCACAATGCCGGGTTTGTATTTTGTGACGGCCCCCGGGCCATCCAGGCATTAGGTGTCTGTTTTGCGTTGTGCCTTGAGCATGTTACTTTTGCTTTCCAGTTGTGCTGCCACTCATCCCTACACGCTTTACACTATGAACGAACACGTGTTCTTTTAATTTAATCATATTTTTGTAAGTTAATTGTAACTTTCTAAGATACCACCTGATCTTGTCTCCCACTCCTTGTGGCAGTTCAGTCATTTTATATTTTCTTTGGAAATCTCTTCATTTTACTTTAGAGTTCGGAAAAGAACAAAGGAAGGAAGCGGTCTCTATTTTCCCTTCCATTTTGTAACACACCTGTGTCAAGTCAGTTAACTGCCTAGAATACTGTGCAAAAGTCTTGAGCCATCCCTCGTTTCTTCGCTAAGAAAATGAGAAAAAGGTCCAAGGATTTATTGAAACAGGTGCAAGCATAAATGGAAATGCAGTACAGGAGGCAAAAATAAAAATAAAAATGTACAATTCTAACAAACTTTAAAATCAATATTTGTTATGAGCACCTTCATCCTTCAACACAGCCCGAACTCTCTTAGCCAAGCTTTCTTGTCATTAAGTATCTTTAGGAATAGTTCTCCGGGCTTCTTGAAGGACATTCCAAAGCTCTTCTTTGGACGTCGGCTGCCTTTTGTTCTCTTCTCTGTCGAGTTGATCCCACACTGCTTCCATGACGAGGTCCGGACTCTGGGGGAGCCAGTCCCTGACTGATAGCCACAGTGTGTTTTGAAGTCATTACCAATCAGACACTTTCCAGATAGGATTGTATGGTGGGTGAAAATCTGATGGCATGTTTCTGCGTTCATAATTCCATCAGCACTGCCATCTCCATGCCATGCACTTCACCTGGTTTGGTCTGGTTTTAACACCGCATCGATGCACCGCTTTACACCACTGGTGCTGACTTACGCACTCCGTGCTTGTTCTTATTAAGTTAAATCTTTGTTAATTAAGTTGGCAGCAAGACTCCGTTCTTTGCTGCGGCCTGTGAGCCAGTAATAACTGGTCATATTCAAAATCCCTTGGAAAATAACTGACCCAGAGTTTACAGCACAGCATAGGTCGGTGTGATAGTTGACAATGAACCAAATACATGGCTCAGCAGCAAACTTCCTGTAAATGAAAGGCTCTTGAATATGTTTCGCTTCCTCTTTAAGCATTAAGAGTTAGACTCCAAAAACAAGCTCGGCCGACCATTTCCATGTTATAAAGTGCGTGACTATCAGTGGCAAACCAGGTCAGATTTCCTTTAAGAGTAACACCATCCAGTCCTGACTCGTCTCCGTTGTTACATCACCGCTCAGCCAGATAAACATGGCAGGCATAACTGTCATCTGAGACGAAAGCAGCGAGAGAGCCTCTGCCCTTTCCTCCCTCTGCGGCCGCTCGAGCTCCACTCCTCCGCTGCTCAGAACAAGCTGTTTCTCTGTGTACCGGCCTGAGAGCTGCTGTCTTTACAGCAACAGCCTGCGGCGCTGTAGCGGCCGTTCACACAGCACACGAGGGGAAATGCACCGAAGCGCATGCAAACACACACGGAGGGTGTACTGCTCTGGTTCACTGTGTGCTTTTCGTCATTTTGGATGCATAGGTTAGAGTAGACTTACAGAAAAGATCAAATCAGAGCTGCACCTATACCGGTTTACTGGATTTTAAATTCACTTATCTCGAACTACAGATGTCTGCCACAGGTCAGTACAGGTCAGTGCAGTGTAACTTGAGAAAAAACAAATCAGGAAAACAGCCAGTCCAGAATAACAATGAAAATACAGAGAAGGCAGCTACATGCAGAGCAAGCTGAGCCCCAGGAAAGAATACAGTTAAATACAGAAATGTTTTTAAACAGCTGCACTGTCAGATGATAGCCAGGTGTTTTGAGATTAAGCATGTTTTTTGCTTTTTTTATTCTTTCCTTCCTGTTTTATTTTGAAACTATCTGAGGGGTGTATCTGCAAAGGGAGATCAATAGGTTAGCGAGCAATGCTGAACTTAAAATTTCAGTTTTCAGTGTCAGGGAGGCGGCTCAGTTTTTACTTGTAAGACACATAACCTGGTCCAGAGCGGGTTATATTCAGAGTTTTGGTTTAAAATGGGCGGGAAGTGACACGTTTACAGATTATTTTGATTTACAGTGTAACAAGTGGCAGACCAGGTAACATTACAGAACGGGGGTGCCAAGTGCTGAGTTGCTGATGCTCTGTTGACTCAGTAACTGCAGAGTTCCAAATCGCAACCCCTTATTAAAGCCTAAGGATTTAGAATGGAGTGTCAAAACTTCCTGTACTTGTAATGTGTAGGTGGCCCAATACTTTTGCCCATATAGTGTACATCTGTCATCCATTCCTCTGATAATGTCTGATTGATCGGTTCATTGTGTGCAAAAGAGTAAAACGAGACCTCAAATGTTCCTTTTTATGTGTTTGCACTCAGACCCTGAAGCAGCAAGCCTGAAATAACACAGAAAGTTGATAACCACCACTGTGACACACACTCCCTCTGACAGGGGGTTTTAGGTTTGGTCAAGCCAGCACAAAGACAGCCTGGTTGTGTTAACCCTACATGTTTCAGACCTCGTGCGTCTATAGCGTTTGCACTTCTTGACTTCAGTTTCCCACTGTTTTTAATGGTTTTCTTTGACCTGTGTCTCATTGTCAAGCTGCCCAGTGTGCATGTGCTTATCTTTTCCTCTGTTTCTGTCAGACTGTTTGCTTCCCTAAGCGTAATGATTCTGCTGGAATGTTTTTTTTTAATCATTAAACCCCCCGTCTACTAAACAGCAACTCTAATTCATTAAATATACCTGTGTCTACCTGTGTCTGCATTTGGACCCTTTTTGAACTGAATTTACTTGAAATCAACTACAGCCTGCTCCAACAGGACTGCTTGAAAGCAGGATGATTCCCTCTTCCTCTTATCTTGTCCCTTGGCTACAAATTCTACATGTTTCTGGGCAAATATCTGATAATCAAGATTACAAGCTGCGGAACTCCATGGTCCAGGCAGAGTCCAGCCACAAGAAATGATTTCAAGAGGAAGCACAGCAGAAGGTCACGCATCAGGCACTTCCAAGGACTCAGTTTAAGCAATAAATGCTGAGATTTGAAGCCCTGGTGGTCTTTAACTGTTTTTAAGTTTGTAATATTTTAAAATCAGTTTTAAATCTATAATATCTTTAATGCTATGTGGTACAGGAAGTCCAAAGAAAGTTGGTATTGGGCATAACCTTTCCCCCCCATTATGGTGACAGATTGTCAGTGCTGCATTTCTAGGATGGGTCCTCTTCCCTCAGGTTCTTAAGAATTAAAAGTTATGAGGCTAAGAAAGCCAGAAAAAAAGTTTCATTTTAGTGTCAAATTTCCTCTTCTTGTTTCTCTGTATTTTATACAGCATGAGGTTTACAGCAACACAAAGAGGAAATACTTTACCTGGCTACCTGAGACTTCTAAAGCCTCATATTGTCTCCAGTTTGAAGGGTTGGCTATATCTTGCATAGTAAGAGGGCTTTGGATTTTGTCCCCATAAGCTACACTGAGGTGCTCTAAGAAAGAAAATCTCTCTCGGGCCAGTATAAACAGGAGCAAACCTGTTCCAGAGTTCATAAGGGTGCCTGGCAGTCCCTGAAACAGCAAAACCCGATCCTTTAAGCAGCTCTTTAGCAGAAGCGCAGCCCCATACAACATGCAAATTCTGAGTCAGATTTGAATACGACCCGTGTTTAATTTAGATGTGAGAAGCTGGGAGAGTTCAAAGCCCACATTGTAATGCAGAAAAAGGAAACAAAAATTCAAAGACAGGGAATAAGCAAAACAATTTTTCCATGCGTTCGTCAGATTTGGTTTCCATAACATCCAAAATGCTCATTTTCATGTCTTACTGACCACTCAAAGCCCTTCACATGAGAATCCATGCTTTTTTTTAAAAAACAGCATTTTAACAGCATATAAGCTCTTTAATGATCATCCTCACCTACAGCCAATTTAGACTCACTAATTAACCTAACATGCATGTCTTTGGATTGTGGGCGAAAGCTGGAGGATCTGCGTCAAACCCACCCAGGTGCAGGGAGAACATGTGAACTCCAGACAGAAAGGCCCTGCAGGCCAGGAGATTCAAACTAGGAACGGCCGCACGACCGCGCCACTAATTTAAGCGAGAGACGATGCCGACACAGGCAGCAGCCGTCCACTAACCTTCAGGCGCCACTGAACTGAACCTGTCTGAGCTTTTCATTGGAATTAGCCGGCACATAACAGGGCTCGTTTTTTGCTTACTGTTGTCTCAGCAAGAAGCTCCAGGGTTCAAATCCACTGGCCTGCTGGGCCTTTCTATGTGCAGTTTGCATGTTCTACCTGTTCCTGCATGGGTTCTCTGCAGCTACTCTGGCTTCCTCCCACAGTACAAAAGCATGCTTGTTAGGTTAGCTGGTGATTCTTAATTGGCTGTAGGTGTGAATGGTTGCCTGCAAACGTCCAGGGTGCACCTGCCCCTTGCCCTATGACAGCTGGGATAGGTCCTAGCCTTGTCTGCAACCATGAACTGGATAAGAAAATAGATGGATACATAGATGGATGTTATTTAGCTCTAAATAGGTATCTATGGTTGTGTGATGCACCCATGTGGTCTAGCCAAGCTCAGCTAACTATTTAGTATTCGCTCTTGTCCAGCCTTGTCAGCAGCCAAAATGGTAACGTCGAGGCTTCACAAAACAAAGGGCGATGTTGTGGTGGAGAAATTTGTACCACAAAAAATAAAAAGAACCATCTGAGACTTAATACCTCCACCAAGGCTGAACAGTACTCTGATTTCTATGTTTTTCAGTTGTGGATCCACAGCAAAAGTTACACACGTCTAAGCCGGGCCAAGTTCAACTTCTAGTAATGTTTTCATACTAATCTGTCTGCAACTTTGCGTAATCTCGCCAACTAACAGACAAACAAGCAAAACAAGCTGAACCAAAAGCATAACCTTCTTGGCAAAGGCCATCCTCTTAATGCAATGGAGAAATTTTATGGTGTTCTGATCATTTTTGTGTTTCCACTGATTCAGCTTGATTTCTGACAATTTGGTTGTTAGACTTAGACTTAGACTTTTTTATTTGTCATTCGACCCACTGCAGAATGAACGCAATGCTGACTCGTAGGTCTCAGTGTAGCATGTAAAAGAAAAGTAAGTAAGATTTAGTAAACAGAAAATATATAAAACAGTAAGATATAAATATAAATATAAAATATAAAACCCAGCGGCTATATACTGCAATATACACAATATACACAGCATATACAATAATAAAGAATAATCAATTCGAAAAAAGATAAGTAACAACACAACAATTTCATAAGGCCAGCAGCATCGTTTGGTGCAAATGTGTGACATGTTCATCTGGAGGATGTCCAGAAGCAGCAGCAACATTTTAAAAGTGTGTGTGTAGTGTTATGTTAGAGTGGAGTGTGTGTGTAGTGTTATATTGGAGTGAGGTGTGTAGGTGCAGAGGCCAGAGTTATTATAGTTTTATATTTTCTCATTTTTATTTCGTTTTGCATTTTTGTTTTGAATTCAGTTTAGTTTCAGTTAGTTTCCAGAGTGGGTTTGCTTGTTTTAGTATAGTTTTTTGTTGTTTTTTTTTTAATTTTTAGTTTTAGCTTAGTTTTTATTAGTTTCAGTGATAGTTTTAGTTTTCTTAATTGTTATAACATGGATGGTATTTGTCAGGGGAGGATTTAAGATGTTTAGACCAGAAATTACAACACAAACACGACACTTTGTGAAGGCAGAAGAGTCACAATCATGTAGACACTCTGAGTCTCAATAAACGGATGCACCAAAGCCTCATCAGACAGACTGACTGACCAAATTTAATCCATCGGATAAAGACTAGAACTAAGGACATTTCCTGTATATTTTTATTTTATTTTAGTTAGTTTCCTAAGCCCAAAATGTTGTTTTAGTTAGTTTTGATTTTTTTCCCCAAAATTCTAGTTTTTATTTTTATTCCAGCTGACTGAAAACAATTTTTCTCATGTAGTTTTAGTTTTTAGTTTAGTTTTAGTTAATTATGATAATCTTGGTTGAGGCTGATTCTCCATTAACAGTTTTACTTCCGCTGTCTGACAGTCACTGCTTTATTTTAGTTCTGTCTCACTACTAGAATGCGTCGTTGGTATGTCTTTGCATGTATGTTTTTTATTGACTTTTTATAGTTTCCACACAGCATCTAAACGAACCAGTTCTACCTTTCTATAGAACAGAAAACATAATGCACATTCTCTCCTTATCTTTGCTCTCTATCGCTCACTGCCCTCACTACCTACAAACTAAGTTACCTGCTAGGGGAGGCCCGACAAGCAGCGTGACGCTCTCCATGATAGCGAGCAGGCCCAGGGCGGAGGGAAAGCGTCTCATCTCCACTACGTCCATGAGGACAGTAAACATCAGGGAGCCCACTACGCTCATGGACAGCCCGTAGATTGCCACGTAGGTCAGCAGTACAGGGAAGCTGGGGCCAATGCAGCAGATGCTGTTACTGAGCCCGTTGACCAGCAAAGCTGAGGCAAACACGTAAATGTGCCGCCCTTTGAACCAGGGCATGTTGAAGATAATGCCAAACGGAGGGCGCACCACGATGTTGACAATTCCCAGGATGGACAGCAGTAGCGCAGCCTGGCCTGGCTCCATATCATTTGCTGTGGCGTAGGGAACGAGATACACCAAGGGTACCACAAACCCCAGCATCATCCACGTGATGCCTATGGAGTATACACGGTAACGCAAGTTGTTGCAGAACTGATCGAAGGCCATGTGCTTGCTCAGGAAAGCCAACAGGCAGCTCCACATCGTCCTTGCCCTCCCTTTTTTCTTCCTCTCATTGTCCTCTTCTGGTGGAGGAGGTCCATGGTTCATCAGCGGCTGACCACGATGCCTTTTGGGCTGAAGGGGTCTCATCACAGCTCCACAGACACAGCAATTCAGCAGGACGGCACCCAAAATGAGAAAACTTCCCCTCCAGCCATATTCTATATGGAGGTAGTTTCCCAGGATAGGCAGAATGCACAGTCCTAGAGCTGTGCCCGTGGAGGACATGGCGTTGGCAAACGCACGGCGACGCACAAAGTAGTGTCCCAGAATTGTCACCGCTGGTTGGAAGCTGAAGCAGAAACCAAGACCTGGAATGATGACAGACGAGTGCCATTTTTATTATCAGAGCTGACTGATTATTAACAAAAAAGTATAGAAAAGCTGTATTGTGTTGAAAGTACCCTGAATAATACATTAAATATATTTGCTAATACTTCCATTTTTGTAGTTTAGCTTGTGAAACAAGTAGGATGTACGATCATAAAGGTTTAGGTATACTCTACCCTTGAAAATTCAAAAAATCATACCTGATTAAATTTGGCTGACCTCCCATGAAAGTTCACCTCCTTGTGCACCTCTGGACCACTTGTAGCACAGCTGCTATTTTCAAATCGCTCCCCGGAAGCCCCGTTGTGAACATTGTTAGATCATGCACGCTCTGCGGTGTAACCATAAACCTCAAAATTTCACTTCAAAATGACCTGATTTTCACGTTAAGGAGGGTCTCAATGCTCTGGACGAGAGCCGGGTCTCTGGCTACAACCCAGAGACCAAACAGAGGTTTACAGTAGACTAATATTGGATATTGGCATGACCCTCAACTGTTTGTTCTACTGTAACGTCCTGAGACATCTGAGGGAGGACATTCAGTGAAAAAATTTGGTTACTCGAGCAACCTTGGCTCTTTGAAAACTGAGTGTGGCGTCCCACTTGGAAAATGCCCTTTGGTGTGGCCAATAAGCTCTGCTGCTAGCTTTTCATTTAAATCAGACCAAGAAGTATAATGAGACAGACCCTCTCATTCGTGTTTATAAGGGGCCCTGTGGTGAATACCACTGTGTACATCACCGACATAATACTTGCTCCCCAGATTTGGCATCCTAAGAATTCATTCACTTACAGAAAATAAAAATAAAACTGAAAGCTCATTGATTTGACAAACCTAAGATCCAGCAGGCATCACTGAGGCACCGGTGCAAGAGGAAGAACAATGAATACTGTCCAGAGGTGCACCATGAAGGGGGTGGCTGAACACAAATAGGTAAGGCTTTTGTTATTTAAGGGCAGAGCACCAGAACTTTATGATGAGGAAAATTGATATAATTTATTAGAAATGTCTATTCTAAATATCAGCTGACAAAATGGCTTATCGATTTATAGTACTGTGCAAAAGTCTTGAGCCACCTATCATTTTATATTTCGCTTCCAAAGATTTGCATTGTACGAAAAATTCTACCGCCTGTCAAAAAAAGACACACGCCATTTGTTCCCGTGTGTTTAGTTTAATCTACAAAAACACCAGAGATAACAGTTTGACAGGCATAAGATAATAATTTTGCACCAACAAGGTGATTCCCAAAGAGCTTTTAGCTACAAACTTGACCAATCTTGGCATGGTGTGCAGTGTGTCCTAAAAATAGGAAAGTGGATAAATGGAGGAAAAAAGAAGAAGTGGCAGACTTAAAACACTATCTGCAGCAGATGAATGGTATTTGAAAGACATGTCATAAAGTAATAGGAAAAAAAAATAGGCAAAGACCCGACACAGCACCTCAGAGATGCATCTGCCCTTTTAATTGAGCCATCAACTGTTGACCAAAGCCTTATCAGAAATGGTCTCAGTGGAAGGGTGGCTATCAAGAAGGCATTCTTAAGAAAGGGACAGTGAGAAAAGGCTGAGGTGTGCCAGATTACACAAGAACTGAGCTAAAATTTGGATGAATCACTCCATAAGACCTGATGCCACTGATTTTCAAAGTTTTGGTTCAAAATATCATCAGGATGTACGGAGGAGGTCAGGAGAGAAGTACAACTGTGAGTGCCTACAGCCATCTGTAAAACACAGTGGAGGCTCTGTCATGGTTTGGGGCTGTATTTCAGCCAGTGATGTAAGGAATCTTGTCAGTGCTAATTGAATTGTGAAAGCAGAAACGTACCATCAGATTTTGATCCACCATACAAAACTATCTGGAAAGAGTCTGATTGGCAACGGCTTAATTTTCACAGCATGATAATGATCCCAAACAGTCATGGACTGACTTCCCCAGAGTCCAGACCCCATCACTGAAGCAGCGTGGGATCATCTTGATGGAGAACAGAACAAAAGGCAGCCAACATCTAAAGAAGAGCTTTGGGATGTCCTTCAAGAAGCCTGGAGAACTATTCCGGAAGACGACTTAAAGAAATGACAGGGAAGCTTGTCTAAGAGAGTTCAGATTGTGCTGAAGAATAAAGGTGGATTATTGAAGTTTAAGCTGGTTAGAATTAAACAAATTGTATTTTTTGCTTTATGTAATTTATTTCCATTATGTTTGCACATGTTTCAATAAATCGCTGCACTTATTTTCCACTTTCCCGGCAAAATATATATTAAAGAAGAATGGCTCAAGACTTATGCGCAGTACTATACCACCAAATTTAACAGCCAAAACTATGACATTTATACCAAAACTGTTATAAAAGTTAAATAATCTTTTGAGTTTAAACTTGTATTACCACATTTGCAGTCATGTAAACTCTATCTGCTTTGGCCTCCACCAGCTGCCACCTGTTCATCTGATCTCTACCTGTGATGGCCATTTGGTTCTGGTCAGGCAGTTGTGTGTAACCATCACCATGTGCGGTCCACTTTGATAATAAATCTGCTGAGTGTTCGCTGACCTGTAATGACCCCCGTGGTGATGTAAACCCCGGTGATGGACTGCGTAAATGAGCTGGCAGCCATTCCGAGCCCGCTCAGGACCCCTCCCAACATGATTGTCGCTCGGCAGCCAAGCCTCTCCACCAACATGCTACAAAAGGGACCTGTGGATCAAATGTAATGCTCTTAGTTTAATGGACACCAGAGCCCAAGTGGGCAAAGGCCTTAATCCTCGAGCACATTTCACATAACTTGTGTGTGGCTGTAATCTGCACTGACTGAATGACCTTCAAAAGAACTGAATGCTTGACTGAAAATATGTACGCTCTTATGTTGTTCACATGATGTTAAGCAGACAAGTCTGCCTCTTCACCCATATAGCTCACTCAGTTTAGTGAGATTTTATCATATCATCTCCCACTCCTCTTTTGTTGTGCAAAGCAAATTTCAACATCTCTATCATTCTGCTGCAACTGCCGCTCATGAAAGTATTTGCCTAAGGAGGAAGTGTCACATTGTGTACTTGAAAGCCCGAGCAAATGCAGCGGTGTATATCCGTTAAAGGTCACTCAGAGAGGTGTCAAATTTAACACGGTCTGACTTTGTTGTTAAGCAACAGGGCTTAATCTCTGAGCTAACATATTTAAAGCCTCAGTGTTTGTGCCCTAAAGTGAGAAACTTCAAACACTTTGAAACACACTATTCCTTTTGGGTTGTTTTTATTCTAAAGATACAGTTTTAATTGCTGCTGAATCAGTTCTTCATCTTGTAAATCTGGCAGGTGTGTGGCTCCTTTGTGCAGGCTGAAAGAGATAAACTTGAGATTATTGTCACATTTATTTCAGCTCAGAATAATTTCTAAGATTAAAGCATTCCTGTCTCCAAAATCCATGAGAACTGTGTGCAAAATTAACTGTAACACCATATACTCCTGTCTCTGAGCCTAATAATGGCCTCCCTTACTCGCAAAGACATCACTTTGGACCCTATAGTGAGAGCTCCTTTGAAAACGCCAAAATACAAATTCAACACTTAGCCATTAAACTTGTCAGTCAATTGTCTAATTACTTTAGAGCTTCTGCAAATGGGGGACTGCATACAAAGAGCTGTAATTCCTCAAGAGTTAAGGGAATACTTCTGTTAAACAACTTGAAATAAAGGTGAAACGTCTACACAGAAGCAAAGTTACAAAAATTGTCTTACTGTCCACATACTTATGGACCTAACTGTTGCCTCTAGTTTGTTCAGAAGCCTCATCACCCTTGTCAGTTTTATTTTCTTAGCACGTCTGTTGCACTCAGACCAACATCCAAGCCTGTATTTTTCTCATGCACACTAAATGGCATTTTAGATGCATTTTATTTTATTTTGAAAGCTTTGATTCATAAATGGCAAATGATCAACATCGGAAGCCAAGGGAGCATTTTTTATAAAGTATTTATCCAACTCTTCCCGTGGTTACAAAAACAAGAAGAAAGTAATAATAAATGCCGTTTTTCATTAAACCAGTAGTCCTGTTGCTGTGCCGTTAGACAAGAATGAAAAGGATAAAAACATGCTTCATCATTGTGTATATTCATTTTTGGGTTTGCCATGTTGAATATGTAAACTATATGGCAAAAGTATTGGACAATGCCTCTTAATCATTGTATTCAGGTGTTTCATTCAGTCTCATTGCCACAGGTGTAAACAATCAAGCACCTAGCCATGCAGTCTGCCTTTACAGACATTTGTGAAAGAATGGGTCGTTCTAAAGAGCTCACTGACTTCCAGTGTGGTGCTGTGATAGGATACTACAGGAGCAAGAAGTCAGTCTGTGTAATTTATTCCAATCATTAACTTAAAGTGGTATTAGTGCAAAGTGGGAGCATTTGGGAACCACAGCAACACAACCACAAAGTGGCAGACCATGTAAAGTTAAAGAGCGGGGTCGCTGAGTGCTAAGATGCATAGTGCATAGGAGAAACCAATGCTCTGCTGACTCAGTACCTTTAGAATTTTAAACCTCCATTGGCAGTGGAAATGCGTTCTGTGGAGTGATCAATCATGCCTCTTTATCTGATGGGCACGTTTGGTGAATGCAGGGAGAACGTTACCAGACTGACTGCATTGTGCCAACTGCAAAGCCTGGTAGAGAAGGGAAATTCCCCAGGGGTTGTTTTTCTTGGGTTGGCCTGGGCATCTTAGTTCCAGAGAAGAGAAATCTTTATTCTTCAATTTATCACAACATTTTGAACAATTCTATGCTTCCAACTTTGTGGGAACATTTCGGGAAAGGTCCTTCTCTGTTCCAGTATAACTGTGGCCCAAAGCCCAAGGCAAGGTCCATAAAGGCATGGCTGGATGAGTTTGGCACGGAAGAACTTGACCAAACTTGAAAAATAAATGGCCACTTGAGGCTGGCTGCAGCAGTGAGTCAGTCCCCATGGACTCCAATGGGGAAATGTCCAACTTCACGGCAGAAATACACGTTTACAGCCTGCTACAAAAAGTTTTGGCCTCCACGGATAGTTTCCCCCTTCCTAACAAACCTGTATGGTGAATCCACCTGAATAACTGGAGTTAGGGATGTGATTGCTTTGACATTTGCCTCGACACAGGCACCTATATCCAACTGCTATCGGCTCAGGCCTAGCCTCCACTAATTAGGGTCATTAAACTGAACCTAATCACTGTGTTTGTGCAGTTAAGAGTCTCTGAGCATTTTAATAGATTATTTAATTAATATTATGGTTTACAATGAGGTAGAGACCATCCGCGAAGTTTGACTGTGATCTAGTTACATAAGTGTGTAGGTGTACCCACAGGCTTCTTAATAAAACTCTTACACAAACAAGCTGCACTGTATATTGAATGTAAACATTCCTTCCTTTTAACGCTTAAAAGAACTCAGTCACAAAAACATGCTTACTGCTTTTGGCACAGTTGCTATTACATGAAACTGGGAGTAAAGAAATTGTACAAAGAGCACGAACAATATCAAATTACTCTGATAACACTGTTGAGTTGTACCAACACCTTGTGTTTTTTTCACCTGTTCTAACACCAAGATATCATATGAAAGACCTGTTCCTTATCTTTTTAATACAGAACGCCTCTTGGACTGAGATGAATGGTGAGCCTGACAACATTCATTCCAGCTTGTGTGTCCCAAGGTCAGATCTCCAATAAAGTTACTCCCAGCACACCAAACTAATCTCTGCTTTTGGCTGGTTTTAAAAGGAAGCCAAGTGAACACTGAATAACACTGAAGCCTTTAAACTTTCTCATCTTAAATCTAAAGCTCAGATATGAAGACTTCACAATAAAAAAATGTCATAATTAGTCACATATTGTACACCAGGAGTGTCAAACTAGTTAGCTTTGAGAGTATATTTTAGAACTTTTCACTTTATTTTACACCAGGAAATATTGTTTTGTGAGTTGTTAAGAATGGATCATATCATGCAAGTTGCTGTATGAACTTGTAATTTCATCAGCTGCAAATCCTTAGTGTCATTGTGATTTTGAATTTTGTCACAGTGATAGACCTCCATGAGATCTGGAACTGATTAGATTTTCAGGGGTTTTGCCACTAGGTGGCATTATCTAAAAAGATGTTCACATTTTTCACCATATCTCCGCGAGTATTCGTCCGATCTGCAAGAAACAAAAACCAAATTGATTGTGGAATCGTACAAGTTCATGGTGACACCACTGCTGCACTGCTGTCTGCAGTAAAAATTGCTGTATCTCTGTGACTATTTGTCCAATCTGCGTGAAACAAAAACCAAATTGATTGTGGGATAATATACATTCATGGTGATGTTATGTTGTGTCTATTGTCATTGCCGTCTGTTGTTGCCGTGGCTTAAATCAGTTAAAAAAAATGGAATTAACTTTACTGCTGCATACAATGGTTCATACAAAATGCATTTAAAATTGGCATTAAAAAAACAAATTGACCATGGCATCTGGGATCATATAATGTCAAGTGGGGTTGGTTCATCAAGAAATTGAGGCTTTTCAGGGATATACCTTTACTGGTTGCGCAGCGACTGCGGGTAGCTAGTTTAATGAATGTACTCCGCTTGCGTAACCTCCATGTGGTATAGAACACAAGCAGAGAAAAACAAAGCAAGTAAAAAAGCTCTATTTGTTGTTGCCTGTGTTGCAGATGGATGACCTTGGGTCTACACAAACAGAAAAATGAGTATAGTGCATAAATTATGTTTTTTGCTTTTTGTCGTCTCTACGTCCTTCTTATGTCAGTTGGGCGTGATAAGGCTTTTATCTTGTATGTGTTATTTCTTCCTCCATTTAGATTCAAATAGGTTTGACCGGAAGACAGAGTTACAAAAAATAATCAGGAACTCCTTCAGATGTATTAAACCTAAAATAATGAGCCTGTTTTGAAAATAAAAAGAGTACAAAGTAAAGTTATGGAATAAAATGCAAGAAGTAAGGACCCTGTCACACCATGATGATTTAACATCCATATTCCTCTAAAACGCTGGCATATACAGAACAATGATGTTATATAGACGTATGTATAACGTATTGTTAACAATAAAGAACATAATTCCAGCGAATGCCAGCATATTGCCGGCATTCACAACTTGAAGCCCATTTATACAGCTTCCCTTAAACGCAGCACATTAGATAGTACCTGTACGTTAGAAACACGTTCAGCATGACTGGAGCACGTCAAATACATCTACAAACGTCAATATCCGTCGGAGGTAAGTTTGATATATGTTACACATAGGTTAAAACACGTTACTCATAGGTTATTAATACATTTTGGGAATGCTAGACATTATCTCCACGTATTTCGACATATGAGTAACATGATGACCATATGCATTAAATGCCCACAATATATGGCCCGCCTATGCCGGACATATGAGCCATACACTGGCATATGTCAGAAATTTTTCACACGTCGGCATACACGTGTTAAATCGTTAAGATGAGACAGGGGCTTAAAAGCAACAAGTTGTCGGTATAATAAACACTTAAGTACAGATCGTCATGGTCTGTGTTTGTAATGTTTAGATTTTTATTACTACTGTAGCCTGCTCGTGCTCGGTCTTTTGTTATTTGGGTTTTTCGGTCTCATACGGTTAGCTGTTCAGTTTTATTCTAGGCTGCCATTACTGACTCAGTTCTGTTTTATATCATTTCCCTGCTTCCTCTGTGCTTAGTCTGAGTCTTGTGCATTCCCTGTCTTATTTTTGGTATCTGTCATGACTTGTGTTTTGGTATTTAATTTTGCTTCCTGTCATCTCACCTGATTCGCTGACTGCTGTCACCTGTGCTCCTCTCCCTCTTGTTCCTTGTTAGTTTGACTCTTCTTATGCCCCTATCTCTCTTCAGCTGATAACCGTGGCCTCTCTGTTTACTGCCCTGTTTTGCATCCCATGTACTTTTTTGTTTTTATGGACTTATCAGCTGTGCATAAAGGCGCGCTTTGTGTTCTACTGCAGTCCTGCATTTTGGGTTCTCAAGCTCTTCACGCCAGCCCACATCAAAACATGACACAGATAACCTGAAAACTTTGCGTGAGTACAGTAATGAAGTATTTGTGCTTTGCTGCTTCCCACCACTGCAAGCACTCATATCCAGGACAGCGATTCTCATTATTGACCAGTCCTAACCTAGCTGACCTAATGATGACATTTATCTATCTTACCTGCCAACACTCCTGTTTTTTCCTGGGTTTCTCCCATATTTCTAAGTCCATCGTCCCGCACCCTCCCGTTTTGCCATTTCTCCTGGGAAACTCCAGGAATTTGCAAGACCCTCACACTTTAGACTAACTGGAATACAAGAATCAGTAAGTTTTTTTGAGTTGATGTAATGTTACCTGAGTTGCCAGATTGTCTATGAAACGCAGGCTACAGAAACAAGCTACACACCAAATACAGTTTGTACCCTTCTGTCAGCACAACCTGGAAACCCACAACCTGATTAAAGGGCTGTGTGCAGCTGACACTGTAAAGAGCGGGACTTCAGAAACGCATGAGATTAAATGACGGCGAGCTGAGCCATGCGTACGACCCTCTGACTGTGCGTAACAAGGAGTTTTTTTACTTTGGCGCAGTTCGAAAGATACTACTTGGTTGTGGCATCAATAAGCTGTTACTGAAACGTCGTAAAAACACACAACACATCTTTCCGACCGTAGACTATGGGTTGCAAATATTTTCATTAAAACCATCCGAACAGGACCGTGGGAGGACGCCAGAGTACCCAGAGAAACAACATGTACTCTGGAAAGGCTCCAGCTGCCAGTGGATTCAAACCCTGGACTTTCTGGCTGTTAGGGGACAGTGCTGACCACTGCGCCACCATTTTGCATGAAAACTTATTTACTTATGTAAATTAGTAGCAACAGCCTCCACCAGCTCTGAATATGTTGATTTATTAAATTGCATGCTGCTTTTTAATTCTACTTTTCATCGGCAAAGGAATGAATGCTTCAGAAGTAACAGTAGGTTTAAGGTTTAGAGTATTTCTTGTGTACACGAATCCCTTTGGGTTCTGGGAAATAAGAAGGCTGCAGCTTCTCATGGAATAATCTTCTTTAAATCAACAGCACGCAGCAAGACAGTATAAACCACCTCCTATTTCTCTCTCTCAGGTTTCACATCTTTCCTGGACAATAACAGCAGGTACAGACTAAAACTAAATGACGATAGGGGCTTTAAAGGGCAACTAACGCCTGAGGTCCTCCTGCAAAAACAAAAACACTAATTATTCCAAATGTACATGTGAAGAACGCTGGTGATCAGTCACTTAGATTGCACCTGAACGCCCGAATTAGGCTTGAACATGAGTGTGGATAGACAAAGTAAAGTTACACTTTAAGAGATAACTTGGGTCCAGCTTATTTCCTGGTCCGCCTTTACCTCCTGCATGAAGCACTGACGTCATGATGGACGGCACCCAGGAGGTTTGGCTGTTGGAGGCATTGAACTCATTCTGCAAGTCAGTGTAGAAGATTCCCATGCAGGAGGGAAACGCCAGGGTCAAAGCTAAGACCAGGATGGTGGCAAACAGCACCATCCAGCCCCAGCCGCCATCTGGAGCTGTGACTGGTGCCGTTACAGCCACGGAGGCTTGGTGTTCACCTTCTTGCTCCCTCTCCTCAAATTCACAGTCATTGGCCTCCTGAATCTTCTCTTGCTCCATACCGTTGGCCTGCTGAGAAACCTTGGAGGCCTCCGAGTGGAGGCTGCAATCACTCGTCCCCCTGATTCCATTTCTCTGAGTCATTTTCTGCGTGGCAGTTTGGGCAAGGCTCCTGTGTTAGTTCTGCAGGGTGTGTGATTACTCTTGCTGTCCATGTCACTGAAACTGCTGCGACCTTAATGAGGACCTACAACCAGAAAAGCAAACAATTCATCAGGTCTAGCAGCTTAATGCTGAGTAGTAGTACTGATATTCACATTTTCTAAAGGCTTGAATTCAGTTTTATTCAAATGGTGCCAATTCACAATAAAAGTAGTCTGAAAGTGCTTTACGCTGTAAATACCCTACAATAGTAAAGAAAAAAACCCCAACAATCACACAATCCACTATTAGCAGGCACTTGGCGACAGTGGGAAGGAAGAACTCCGTTTTTAACAGGAAGAGACCTCCGGCAGAAGCAGGCTCAGGGAGGCGGCCAACTGCCTGAACTGGGTTGGGGGGGGGGT